>JAXQQM020066580.1:0-67593 GCA_034641835.2 Pinus albicaulis
TCTAACCTCTCTTATGCCTTCCAAAGTCACATTTTTTATAAAGATATTTTTCTGGTTATTTGTATCCCTCAAAGGAATATGAAGTGAATATGCTTGACTCTTTTCCTTCCACTCATTCGTTTCCACACACTTAATATCTTGATATTAGACAAAAAAATACATAAATAATCCAATATTAATTTCAGCCACATGTAATGATTAAATTCATCAAATCAACGGCAACATCAAATAACAATTTTTTTTCCTTGGAGTCTTCCCTTTGCCTTAGATTCTTTCCTTTGCATCACAACAATTTAGTTCAAAAACAATTTCAAATTATTACAATTTCTTCAATGTAGTAGTTTCACTGCACTTTTGTCTTCTTTGCCTTGCTTCTCATTTATACCTCTGCAATAAATGAAAATATTTCCAAGAGTCTCCCCCCTTTGGCATTGATGGAATCACATTTTTCCTCCCCCTTTCATTCTGAGAAATGTCTTCCTTCCTCTGATTACATTACCTCCCCCTTTGACATCAATGGCAAGGGGATTACAAATTTTTCAGTGTAGTTTCCATCATTGCATTACTGCTTCCTAATGTGCAATGAACATTACTGCGCTCTAAGTTCTGCATAAACATTTTTCATTCTGTCATTCTGTTATTGAATGAATGCCACTTCATATGGCTTGTTGGGGCTGCTCCAATTTGAGACAGTGTTGCTCGAAGATGAATGCTTTTCAAAAATGACTACTCCATATGGTATATAATTATTGTTGGGAGAACACCTTGTAAATAATTTCAATTTCACATATATACCTAATAAGAAGATCCCATCCAAACAAGTGCCTTGAATTTTCATAATGATGAAGATGATAACATAGTATATTGAGAGGAACCTCATTAATTGGGATGTGTGAACTTTGAATAAATTTTCCAACACTAGTATATAATAGATAATAATAAAAAGTTAAAAATTTCCACAATGGTGATCATATATGTGCTCAATTATCTGAAACAATACTTTGACAAACGTGACTTGGTAAAGTTCAAATATTTTCATGTTTGTAGCAACAAATATAGATTCAATAATTGCAACATAACACTGATATGTTCTCGAATAACATCTCTAGATGAATGCAGTAAAGAAGTCATGCTGCAAGAAATTCAATCCATCCAAGGGCATCAATTATCGGACATATGAACACATAAATATAATATTTTCTCCTTTATCTTCTTTGAGTGCACTCTTTTATCCCGACCATTGTTGAATATTCTTTGGCTAGGTGTTTCATATTGATAAAATAACCATTGTGGCATATTGATATAATAGTGAAACTTGTTGGAAATGATCGTAATTCGAATATATCACAATGGTTTGAATGAAATAGAGGTAGTAGCACTTGAATAGAGATTTACAATCAATGTAATACAGCTTGGCATATCAATATAATATATTCCTTGGCTGCAATATAGAACTATGAAAAACACACACTATAATGTAGCACTTTCAATGCAGTATAATCGAACTCCATGCCATTCTATTGAAGAAAATAAAGTTCCATGCCATGCTTCACGATCACCATCTGCTCTATCTCTTTGTACACGTATTCATTCCATTTTCACCATGTCCTCTGTTGGTCCTAGAAATGCATGAGATTTCTTAATAGAAAGAAAAACAACATAGAATTAACACATTCATTGAGGATTCACATCTATCGGCTTCTTTATATATATATATATATATATATCACAACCTCAACACCTCAGAACCATTCCTCTATCATAGACGATAGAATAGAGCCTATTCTTTGCGCAGAGTTTTGATTGCTTTCAGTTTTGACATGGAAATGAGAGTTCCCATCCCAAGCCCCACATATCTGTGTGTGTGTGTGTGTGTGTGTGTGTGTACACATATATATATATGTGGGGCTTGAGATGGGAACTCTCATTTCCATGTCAAAACTGAAAGAAATCAAAACTCTGTGCAAATAATAGGCTCTATATATATACACACACACACATATATATATGTGGGGCTTGAGATGGGAACTCTCATTTCCATGTCAAAACTGAAAGCAATCAAAACTCTGCGCAAAGAATAGGATCTATTCTATTATCTATGATAGAGGAATGCTTCTAAGGTGTTGAGGTTGTGATCAATGTGACAATTTATTATGGGACAAGGCATTCTTGGAGTTGCATGATGGACCAAGGTGAGCGACAGAGCCTCTATGCCAGCATGTCTGTGACCAACATTATTTCCGATATAAAAGACGTGCAAATATTTGCCATCTGGAGCATAAACTGAGTTTACATTGATATTGACATGGTGGTATACACAATATCATCGATGTAGCATGGTGTTGTGTGTTTGTATTTGAAACATGGGGAAAAAATTATGGTAGATATGAGGTATAACTCAGTTGGATGCAAAACTTCCACATACATCAAATCATAGTAGTTGTAACTGATCCATCCCAAGAACGCTCTTCTCACAAATGATAAATAAATGCAACCGATCTCCACATGTGGAATTACTGATTGCAAAGAGACTTACTATTCAATTTAGCATGCAATACACCCATTTGTACTTGAATAAACAATATTAGCAACCAAATTTTTATCCCGAGAAAAAAATCTTAAAATCAAGAATTTATGTTCTATCACTTTCACTAATCAATAATTCTGCGAGCTTACAAATCGTCCACATAGGCAGTAGTGATGTATATATCCACATGGGTGCTGAATTATTGGTATGAAGAGGACTCTGACTTTGTGGTTATAGGGAGGAAAAAATGGCATATGAAGTGAAGGTGGGTTACTTAGATAGAGAGGGGTCTTATACAGAGAATAAGTATGGCGGGGATGATGCCGAGAAAATTAAGGAGTTTATAGTTGTATCTTTGTGGTGGATCTCATATTGAGACTACAACGTTGTCCACACAATGTTTTCCATGGAGAGGTCAACCAATGGTGATTCATTGAAACTAAGAAATCTAGCCACTACTACAGATGCAAGTTCTACATAAAGCTTAACAAATTTCTCATACATATGTTGTCAATAATACGTATAAGTCAGTGCCATCTTAGACTGAAAGTTTCCACCTTCTGCAGAAAAATAATTACACAAAAAAAAAAAAATGTTTAAATATCAAACTACCCCCGAATTTCTAATTTCTCTCAGAGAACTGGTGCCCGTCTAATTCAAGATCAGATAAAATACCCTATTTACAAGCATTCTCTAAAAACTTTCCAGTTTACGGTTCCTTTAACAGGATCGAAATCCATTGGGCTACTGCCTAAGGATTTTACATCAATTCTGAAATGACTCTTTCGAACTATCTCTTTCTCGGAATTTCAGTGGGCGACTGGAAAATTTTTTAATGAATTCAATAAGAATATGTGAAATGAAAAAGCATAATTAAAATCGGGCTCCCTCCTCAACAATGCATACTTGACTAATTATTTGAACAAAGAGTATTGAAGGAACACCAGGAACTCTGACGTTGTTGGGTTGCATCGCATATTTGATTAATTACCTCAACTAAAAGTTTGTTAGAAAAGGTGAGAAGGCAATATAACACACCAATAACTCAGACTGTGATACTAATTGATTCCATGCCACAGTTGGGACACCAGTGCACCACACCATTTTCTAATATTATTCCAATTTTAACGCTCACATTGCACCAATTTTTGATACCATTCAAATTTTAGCACTCCCACTGAACCATGTGTTTTATTAATCCATTCGTTGCATAGTAATTTTCTAAAAGATAAAAAGAATGCATTAACTGTAGCATTACACACAGTGTTTTGTATCATAACATTCCAAATTGGCATTACGTTTTTTTTTTATACCGGGTTCTATGGTTATAAACACAATTTCATTAATGCATTCTATGGGGCGTTTTATTTTGCACAGGGGGATTGTAACTCCATATATCTATGCCCTTCTCTATTGGCTCTCTATTTATTTTCTGGTAGCTGTCATACATTACCTGTAATATATCTTCTGCCACCAATCTGGCACACACACCTTCTGAGAGAAATCTGAAATACTCTATCATAAAATTAGCCATCGACATGGCATGTTCAACTACAAACTCATCCAGTGTCGATGGAATTCCACATATTTTGAGAAATTAATTCTTATCTATAAGAACCCTTTTGATACCTCCACTAGCATTTTTATACATGGTAAAAATGGAGTCCATTGCAACACACTAGGAATTTGGAGTTGTAAACTCAATTTTTTTTCATGTTTATTCCATATCACCTTAAATGCATCTCTAAATCTCTCTTTATCTACTTTAATGCATGAATTTTATCCCAATCATCAGAGTCAAGATTATTATTAGGAGCACTTCTAGAGCGCCAATGGCGAAAAATCGCAAAGTGCAGATAGTTTGCAGACATGAGATTTGTGATATTAATCCTCCTCCTCGATGAAGATGATGATGGTGGAAACTCCCTTAAAAATATTTCGTTTTCTTCTTTTGAAATTTCATTCAGAAGCATATTCTCCTTTTCATGGGAGACTTGATCATTGGCAACAAAATCCATTGATTCCAACCAGGCTTACCTTAACAACAACCAATGTAAACTCATATTATTAACCTCACAACAACCATTTGAAATCTTTTGGATGGTCAAGTATTTTTCTACATTTATTTCATAGTTTTCATCAACATTCATCATATCGTTTGAAAGTAGCACACTAATTTGTAGCAGCACACTAGTAATTATTCACGAAGACCTCAAATTTGACAATGGGAGTAGGAAATAACTCTGCTTGTTTTACAAATTCTAGTTTCTTTCATGTTTTTTCTCTTTCCAACTCCTTTGTCAACTTCAAAAACTTGAATAAATAATATCCCCCTTCTTCCAACTCTATCACGTCAACACTACTCATCTTTTCTTCTTTCCACTTCTATAGAGTTATTAGTCACGAGTCATATAGGATATATTGTGAGATTTTATTTATTTATTCTTCTCAAGAAGATATTGCATTCTTTAAAATACCTCTCACTTTCTAGAAGGTAATATTATTAGTAGATATTTCACTTCCCTTTCAAGCTGACTTTATTCTCCATGTTCATTGCAAGGGTATTAATAATGACTTCAATTTTATTTGGTTTCCTTGGGCCCCCTTACATTTTCACTTACTTGTTTTTCTTGTCTCCAATGAGTATTAATGACACTGTTCTCCCCCTAAGATGGTGTTTCTCAGCCATATAATGGATTCATCTTTTGTTTTTGTTTTTTGAACAACTCCCCTGAAACCATTATGACTTCATTATGTCATTGGCATAACATATTGCTCCTTTTTCTTCTTCTTCCACACTTTAACATATTTCATTTTGTTATCCACATTTTATTTTAACTTAATGTTTGGTATACTTGCAGTAGTTTTCATATTCTGTCTAGATTTCTTTAGAGTGCAAGACAAATTCTAGTCGTTGGATATGTAACCTGGATTATTACGCTTATAACACCTTGTGTCGCCCAGAAAATGTTTGTATTTTCTATTTTTCGTTTCAGAATGTTTGCAATCAACAAAATTATGTCCAAATGCATAGCAGAAGAAGCAATAGCCATGGAAAGAATTTATGTACCTAATGACATATGATTTTCTAGTAGATAGAGGTCTCCTTCGATTGCTTTCTTGAGGTAGCTTCTTTTTCTTTTGCATCTCTTGCTGATAATATTTGTTTGGTTTCTCCAATAGAGTGTTGTTGTGTGGCCAAGTTTATGGAAATGGAGGCATGCGACACTGCTCTTTTCAATTCTTGCAAGCTTCATATCCTCATATTTAAGAGCAGATTGCACTTTCTTCAATCCATTGTTTTCATCTTGATTATGTTCCTTGCCTTTGTTTGTCTCCTTGTTAACCACACTGGTTGTCTCCACAATTTTCAACATTGTGGTGTCCTCTTGAATAGATGATTTTTATGATTTCTTCATGGAGATATTTTATTTCTTCTAACCTTATATATAATATGTTCTTTTCAACTAGCTCACTTTTAATTGAAACAATCTCAGCCTCTAATCTCTCACAATGTACCTCTTTCTCCTTTATCTGATTATTCATCATCACCTCTATTCTCCTTGCTTCTTCCGTGTCCTTAGGCTAATGATTTCCTTATTGTATTCATGTTCTCTTTCATCACATATTTGCACTAATTTATTCAAATATTTGTTTTCATTCTTCAATCTTCTTATTTCAGTCAAAACAAGGTCAAGTTTTGCTTGTTATTCAACAGTAATTTCTTCATGGCAATCATGTCCATTCACACTAGCAGGTACCTCATTTGATTGAACCTTTTCCTTTTGAAATGGGTTTTTATTCTTCTTGTTT
Organism: Pinus albicaulis; assembly: GCA_034641835.2. Lineage (NCBI taxonomy): Eukaryota > Viridiplantae > Streptophyta > Pinopsida > Pinales > Pinaceae > Pinus > Pinus albicaulis. Next base: position 6,341 of record JAXQQM020066580.1, read on the forward strand.
ACCTTCTCCTTCTTGACAATGCAGCCGCTAGTGTGTCCTTCACGCATGAGATGCAATCTATTCCAGATTTCTTTTGCAGAAGTTAAATCCATTTCTATATCAAGATCATTGTTATGAAGACTATTATACATAACTCATTTTTCTTTTCCATTCCACTTTTGTTATTTCAAAGAGGGATATTCTTTGCAATAACCATCGCATACAAGCTTCCATATCTCAAGTCCATAAGTCATTAAATCTATTTTAACATTATCTCTCCATTCATGGAAGCTTGTTGAACTCAACACAGGTACACTTTGATAGTCCATGACTCAGCTATATCTCCTTCATGCTATTATACTTACACCAAAGGAACCTGCTCTGATACCAATTTATGGACCCCTGACTAAAATATTGGGGGGGGGGGGGGGTGAATCAATTTAGTCCATTCATGGACAGTAATATTCCTTTCATTAATCACATCAATTTCAAACATTACATGAGCAACTTAACAAATAATGATCAACAAATTGAATATTTGAACAAGTAATAAGTAGACAAATAAACCACATCAATACATAACAATAATGCATATGGACACTAGATATAAGTGGAAACCCATAAGGGATAAAACCACAATTTTATTATTGTTGTGATGTAAAGGCAAGCTCATACTTCTTATTGCATCTAATTTTCTATAGGTTCCAACCTTTAGGAGGTTGCTACCTGAAATTTCTGCAAGATCCAACTCCCATGTGTTTTCTACATGCTCCCACACACAGGAGGCTCCTACCTCAACCAACTCTAACTGAACATTTTATCAAGACAAAACTTGAAAGGAGACCACAATCCCCACACACAACATGAAAACAATATCTTGATTTTACCTGGTTATCAATTCTTCATATCTCCATATTTACTTATGCCTATTCTCCCTTCAAATCTGCTTCACATCAACTCCATATGTGCATAATATCTCAATCAGCTCTCTAACCTCTCTTATGCCTTCCAAAATCACATATTTTATAAATATATATTTCTCGCTATCTGTATTCCTCAAAGGAATATGAAGTGAATAGACTTGAATCTTTTCCTTCAACTCATTTGTTTCCACACACTTCATATCCTGAATATTAGACCACAAAAGACATAAATGATCCAATATTAATTTCAGCCACATGTAATGATTAAATTCATCAAATTAATTCCAACATCAAATAAAAAAAAAATTCCTTGGAGCCTTTCCTTTGCCTTAGAGTCTTGCCTTTGCATCACAACAATTTGTGTTCAAAAATAATTTCACATTATTAGAATTTCTTCAATGTAGCAATTTCACTGCACTTTTGTCTTCTTTTCCTTGCTTCTCATTTATACCTTTGTTGATCCTGATATGCTCCTTTGCCATCAATGAAAATATTTCCAATAGTGTCTCACTACCGATCCCAATGTTTCAACTCTTCAAGCATCTAACTTAGCCATTTGTCCAACTCTTAGAAAAATCTTTGTTTTCCTTATCTGAAAATTTGCTTTATTTTATTAGACAAATTACTTCAAACATAGAAGAAAAACTACACCAAAATTATATCTAAACTCATCTCAACAAATTCCTTATACAAACCTGATAAACTTTGATACCCATTTTCTCACAAATCTTGTTAGACAGTTCTTTCATCATAGGTGCAACCAATTAAAAATTTATAACAACAAAGGGTGAGTCCTAAAATGCTTATCATTTTTAAAATGCAACATCAAAATTTATGAAAAGGAACTTCATTAACTTGGTAGCACCATGGCATGCCAAAGCCTACCCCTCAAAAACTTCTGGGAAAGCATGCCAAAACTATCTAGGAATTTGTCAAATGTTCATTTATAGGGATATCCAACACAACTAATCAAAATTGTCTCTAGGATACCCTAGAATATGAAAATATTGATAATTTCAGTACTGATTGTTTGCAAACGTTAAGATTTTGGTCTTAAATGTATCTTCCTTTCATGTATACTATGTATTTGAGCTTAATCTGAAGGAATAAGTGCCAAAAGTCACTTACACCCAAAACGTATTTGTTTCCGGGCATTAAAATTCTTAAAAATCCCTGGCTTGAGGAGACTCTTTTTTTACACATCTGATATATTTAGGCTCCAATGTGTTCAGGGCTTCCATAAGTGCTTGTAATTGTTGTTGGAAAAATCATGGCCATAGTTAAAATGTATGCGATCAAAAACAAAGCTATAACAAAGGAATACATAATGTTAATTTTACCAAAGGACTATATTTTATAAACTACATTCCTATGGCCTTTTCAAGTTGAGAGATCATAACCTAGAACACACATGGAAAATGAAAATGTATAAAAATAATGAAAGGGAACCTATGAAAAAAACCAAAGTGTAACAAAATGTCATAATGGGAAGATTCATTTCCTATGGTTTCCCTCTAAATTGTGTTTCAAGAATCCTCATTCAGAAAACCATTTCACAAAAAATTGAGATTTTTTTTTTTCTCCTCCTCAACTATCCCTTAATTGCTAAACCCATCTATCAATACATCATATGTTGCAACATCAACCTTTTAATCTCCTTCCACCATATCTTGTATGAGATTTTCCTCCAATATTTTTCCTTCTTTGCATAAAACCCTAAACCATTTATTATAAAAAACAACATTTGGTTTGAATCCAACCTCTATCAATGTGCCAAATATCTTCAAGGCTTCTTCCAATTTACGAATACTCATCTATCAACATTTCATATGTGACCTCATCAAGATCACGTAGTTTTACCACCATCTTGTCAAGCAACCTCTTAACATTTAAAATAATCCCCTCTTTGAAGTACTTATCCAATAACATGTATATACCAAAATATATAGCGCACATTCCTTTCCCACAATTGATCCAAAAATCCTCTCGTCTTCCTAATATTCATTGCATTCAATATAACTACTCATTGAAATTTCATTCGAGGAACCATTATGGGTTATTACCATCTCTCCCATCTTCTCCAAATAATATAGGCCCTCCTACATTCCCCCAACCTTCTAGAACCTATCGATCATGTCATTATATGACATGATAGTTGGGCTTGAACATTTTCATAATAAAGGAAAACAAATACAATGTCTTTTGAAGCTATCCTACCTTCATAAATGTCCCAATCAAATTACAAAAAAATGGTCAATGGAAGATTGAATCCCATATCCTAACCTGCATGTACATGCCCTCTTCATGTTGCATTGTTTCTCCTTCAGAAAACCCTAATAGTAACAACATATGCAGGAGGATCAACCCCATGCCATTTATATAACATTCCCCTAAAAAGCCTTATTACCTCCTCATACTTATTGAGCCTAAAATGGGCCTTCATTAAATGATTAAAAATCGTTGTAATTTTCATCATCTCAACCTCATAGATTATTTTCAACATATAGAATGAGGCTCCCATGTCCAACCTCTCACAATGAGTGCTCACAACTTTCTTATATGTAACGAGATTCTATAACACCAATTTTCTTGATAAATTTATAAAGAGAAACAAAATTATCGTGTTGACATACTCGATGTAGGTTTCCAGTAAAATATTTGCAGGTGAATATGGATGGGTAGAAATTAGATTAAACATGGCATGGTTGACTCCTAGCATGGCCTCTTTAATCTTTCCATCCCTACACAGTTTTTGGATGTAGTCGTGGATGCTTATGTGGTCACTGATGTGGACATTAATGGGTTGCAAGAGCTTCGAGTTCTTATTTCTAATGGACTCCCTCTCAGCATAATCATAGTTACATTATAGAGCAGTCAAGTGTGGCTCGATGCAGAGTTTCCTCTTATGTCGGGGCCTCTGGGCTACTGCATTGAAGGCCACATATTATCTCGCCACCATTTGTATGCCCCACATAAATATTATCGCAAATAATAGTGATGATGGCCTACCCTGTATTTCCCATATGGGTAAGAAGGGATGAGTAGTAAAAGCTATGATCACCCTCCTACCCCAATGGATGCTTTGCCTGAATCTCGTGTAATGTGAGCTAGAAGAGAGAAGAGAAAATTGCTCAAAACACTAAACTCGAGTCCACTTAGATCTGAGCTTTAATATCATGGAGAACAGGATTAAGCAATATAATTACAGATGCTCCCATGGTTTCTCTGCCTTTTCTATTGTAATGCAATGTAATATAGAAGAGGCAAGAGAAACTCACTCACTCTTCCACTGACGTGGTATATGGGTAGTTTCTTTTGAGTAATTTAATATGATATGCATTAAGAAATGTCTTGAATTTCCCCTAGAAGTTTCTCTTGAATAATTTTATGTAGTAGTGATAGTTGAAACGAAATGGTTGAGACAAAATGAAAATTTTAAGATGAAATGATAATTTTTTCTTAAATAAATGTCTTAAAAAACCCATTTGTGTAGTAGTAAGACGTGTAAAATTATTAATTTGGAAAATTATTAGATGCATATTCCTATCCAATTCTTGTTTACCTAACTTACCCTAAAAAATTATCCTGTTAGATGTCCCACAAAAGTTTCTATTAGACGCCCAACAAGGGAAGGAATAAGACCCATCATCATAGAATAAGGAAGAGAGATGGTTATTTATGTTGTTACATTGATTAATTTAAACATGGGAAAGGAAGGGAAGTAAAGGAAAGATTAGAACACAAGAGAAAGGTGTAATTAGAAGGTGAGCGTTCAAGCCATATTAATAGTAATGGCCTATATAAATCGATTATAGGCTTCAAGGATGGTGTTAGAGTGATTTTTTTAATTTTTATTTTAATTTATTTACTAATTATATTGATAGTCTAGTTTTATATTGGAAAAATAATATTATATTTTAATGTTGTTTATTGAAAATACTATGTATATGTATGTTCAAGATTCTTATTTTTATACGCTTGTTTATATTGGAAAGAGGGTGTTAGATTTTACAAATTTTTTTATTATTAAAAAAATGTAAGTGCTATAGTTTTTCTCTTGTAAGTAAGCACATGACTTTATATTAGGAAAACAAATTTACATATTCTATAGACATGAGATCACTGAAGGATCAAGAGCCATAGTAATCTCTGCAAATTGTAGATTTGGGACCATCTGCCCACCAAGGGAAAACCATATGGTCTCTGCATGAAAATATATGTCTAAAAATGTTTGGTTCATACACGTTACTAGAGAAAATGACATAAACAATTGTTGAAAGAGATAAAAAATAATCATGTGATTGTTTTCTTGAGTGCATTGGTCATAAAACAAAAAACAAAAAAGAGTAGGATAGAAAAGATTGTTTGTTTAGACCACATGTTTTCCTTTGGAGTTTGAAGATACCTATTATTCCTTGTTTCTTTTCATTAGAGCCATTGCATATTTTGACTTCTCCTCCACAATGAGGAGGCCATATAGGCTTTATTCTTGCTGTGGTTTTTCCTGCTCTGCTTCCTAGCCCACATAGATTTGGAGTTTCATGCCATCTACCATGAGAGAAGGGGAATGAGATGTTGGAGAAAAGGAATGGGAATCAAATTCATCCTAAGAACTAGAGGACGAAGGTGAAAGAAGGACAAGAGGGAAGGAAACAAAAAAGCATCTAGATAATTGGTGCGAAGATTGATGAATTTCGTTGTTGAGCTGAGAACAATAAAGGTGCATGGGCATTAGTTGTGAGGAGAAATCATGATGGCAATTTTTGCTAACATGACATCTTCTTTGTAATGTCACCCAAATTCGGGGGTTCAAAATTATAGTTTAAGGTTGTTATTGAATTTTTTAAATTACATGCATACTATAAATGTGATTTGTGACTATTTGTAATAAAATGTGTGTGTGTGCTTTTTTAAGCCATGCAACTAACTTCCAATCCCAATATTTAAGTTCTTGGCAAGCTTGTTTCCACAATTATCTTCCTTGTTTGCATAGGTGTCATAAGCCTATGAGTATTCATTAATGATTTAACTTATATGACTATGAGAGTTTATATCTGTTTACTTTTGGCAAGCATGTTGCTACAATTGTCTTTCTTGCTTGCGTATGAAAACTAAGTCTATTGACATTCGTCAACAATTTTTGGGAAGTTTTCATTTCCAGTTTTATGATCTTCACAATAGGTTAATGATGCAATTAATAGTTAATATGGTTGTTTTTAATGTTTGTGAATTTTTTTTTAATTTATTTTGTGGATTATTTAAAAAATATATTAATTTTATGTTGTTAAATTTATATAGTTTACTCAATATATTTAATTAAAAAAATCATTCTTTTTATATTAAAATTAAAATAAACACTAAAAATACTTAAATAAAAATAAATTCAAAATTCTCTCGTTAGGCTACACTAATAAATATATTTATATTTATTATTATTTAATATTAAATATATTTTATTATTATTTAATTTTAAATTATGTGATATAAATTAATTATTTAATAATAATATTTATTTGATAATAGTAGTAATATTAATAAATAATAAAAATCATAACAACAAAAAATATTTAGTAATAATAATAATTATTTCAAAACGATTATAATAATCTTTACTTATTTTTTATTAATTCATTAATTATTATATTATTAATTATTAACTATAAATTCATTAATAATTAATACTTATTTACTATTAATTCATATTATTATTATTATTAATTAAATAATTAAATAATTATTAATTATTTAAACCATGCTTGTACATGGTTGACCATGATTATAAACCAAATGGACTTATATTAAACCCTACAATTAATATTATAAACCTAATGAATAATTTTATACCCTAGGAATATGAAACCTTAGATTGATAAACCCAAGTGATTCATATTATAAACCCAAGGGATTAATTCTAAAACCTTAATGTATTATAAACCAAAGGGATTAATATTATAAACCCAAAGTATCTAAAACCTAAGATAAATATTATAAACCCAATGGAATAATAAACCCAAGAGATAGATACTAAAAACCCATGGGAATAATATTAAACCGAAGGAATAAATATTATAAACCCAAGGTATATAAACCGTAAGATAAATATTATAAACACTGAAATAAACATGGTTCACCATGGTTAAACAAAATTGATTTTCATATTTACACAATATTTGTCACAATGTGAAGTTGGAATATGGTTGACCATATTTGATTTTCATATTGAGACAACCTTTGTCACAATATGACGTTGGACAATGGTTGACCATGGTTGATTTTTCTATTGAGACAATCTTTGTCACAATGCAACATTGGACAATGGTTGACCATGGATGACCATGGTTGTCACAATATGACCATGCTTCACCATGATTGACAATGGTCAATTTTCATAATGAGACAATCTTTGTCACAATGTGACATTGGAACATGGTTGACCATGGTGGATTTTCATATTGATACAATCCTTGTCACAATGTGACATTGGACTATGGATGACCCTGATTAATATTATAAACCCTATGAATAATATTATACCCTAGGAATATGTACCCTTAGATTGATAAACCCAAGGGATTAATTCTAAAAACCCAAGGGAATACTATTAAACCCAAGAAACAAATATTATAAACTGAAGGGATTAATACTAAAAACCCAAGGGATTATAAACCCAAGGAAAAATATTAAAACTAAGGGGAAAATATTATAAAACCTTGAGGTATACAAACCCTATGATAAATATTATAAACCCTAAAATAAACATGGCTGACCATGGTTGACCATGACTAATTTTCCTGTTGAGAAAAATCTTTGTAACAATGCGAAGTTGGACTATGGTTGACCATGTTTGATTTTCATACCGAGACAGCCTTTGTCACAATGTGACATTGGAAAATGGATGACGATGGTTGATTTTCCTATTGAGACAATATTTATCACAATGGAACATTGGAACATGGTTGACCATGGATGAAAATGGTTGTCACAATGTGATTTTGGAACAAGAAACAATATTTTTCAAAATGTGACCGTGGTTATTGACTATGGTTGATCATGGTTGACTTTCATATTGAACAATCTTTGTCACAATGTGAAGTTGGAACATGGTTGACCATGGTTGATTTTCATATTGAGACAATCCTTTTCACAATGCGACATTGGACAATGGTTGACCATGATTGATTTTAATGTCGATACAATATTTTCCATAATGAGATGTTGGACCATGGTTGACCATTGTTGGTTTTCATATTGATATAATATTTATCTGAATGAGATATTGGACCATGGTTAATCATGGTTGACCTGATTAATTTTCATATTGAGAAAATCCTATGATAAACCCTGAGATAAATATTCAAAACCAAGGTATATAAAGCCAATGGTAACTATTATAAACGCTAAAATAAACATGGTTGACGCTGATTGATTTACATATAGAGATATTCTTTGTCACAAAATGATGCTGGACCATGGTTCACCATGGTTGACTATGATATATTTTCGTATTGAGACAATATTTGTCACAATGTGACATTGGACCATGTTTGACCATGGTTGACCATGGTTAACAATGATTTACCATGACTAGCCATGGTTTTCCATGGTTGATTTTCATATTGAGACAATATTAGACTTAATGCAACATCGGACCATTGTTGACAATGATATTAATTATAAAACCCCAAGGTATTATACACTAAAGGGAATAATATTAAACCAAAGAAACAAATATTATAAACCCAATGGATTAATACTAAAAACCCAAGGGATGTAAATCCAAGGGATAAATATTATAAACTCAAGGTATATAAATCCTAAGATAAATATTATAAAACATAAAATAAACATGGTTGACCATGGCTGACCATGGTTTATTTTCATATTCACAAACTCTTTGTCACAATGCAAAATTGGACTATGGTTGACCATGTTTGATTTTCATATTGAGACAACATTTATTACAATGTGAAATTGGACAAAGGTTGACCATGGTTGACCATGGTTTATTTTCCTATTGAGACAATATTTGTCACAATGACACGTTGGACCATGGTTGACCATGGATGACCATGGTTGTCACAATGTGATGTTTGAACAAGAGAAAATGTTTGTCATAATGTGACCATGGTTATCGACAATGGTTGATCATGATTGACCATGGTTTATTTTCATATTGAGACAATATTTGTCGCAATGTGAAGTTGGAACATGGTTGACCATGGTTGATTTTCATATTGAGACAATCCTCATCACAATGCGATATTGGACCACGGTTTACCATGGTTGACCGTGTTCGATTTTAATGTCGATACAATATTTTTCACAATGTGGCCTTGGACTATGGTTGACTATGGTTTATTTTCATATTGATACAATCTTTGTCACACTGCGACATTGGCCATGGCTAACCATGATTGATTTTCATACTGAGAAAATCCTATGGTAAACCCTTAGATAAATATTATAAACCAAGGTATATAAAACCTATGATAAATATTATAAATGCTAAAATAAACACGGTTGACCTGATGAACCCTTAGTTAAACTGAGAGGTGGGGGTGAATCAGTTTAACACATTCATGGACTTTTAAAACCTTTTCATTAAAAACTAATTTACACCTTCATTTCATGTTCAACTTAATATGTGAGTATTCTTAGAATGTGAGCAGCAAGTATTAATATAATGTAACAGCAGACTTAATATGAGAGCGGCAAGTATTAAGTACATGAAATGAACCATATCAACACATAAACATCATGCACAGAGACACCAGATATAAGTGGAAACCCATAAAGGGAGAAAAATACATCTTATTATTGTTTTGATGCAAAGGCAAGCTCCAACTCAGTCTCACCACTAATTTTTTGTAGGCACCAACCTACAGGAGGCTCCAAACTCAGTCAGCTACAACTGACATTTTATCAAGCCACAACTTGATGTGGAAGCACCAACTTCCTTACTCTTTCAAAATAAAAACACTTGTTGATTTACCTTGGATATCAGCTCTATTCTTGTACCATCTTCTTTGTTGTTCATCAGTTCTCATTTCTGCTCTGCATCATCTCTGCATCTTCTCAGATTTTCTATCTGCTTCTCTTTTTTTCTCTTCCTCACTGCTTAATTTCTGCATTCTCTACTTTTCTATCAGCTCCTCCTTCTTCTCTGCCTCACTGCATCATTTTTGCATTCTCTAACCTCTCTAACTTCTCTAACCTCTTTATGCATATCAAAAAGATATTATTTATAGAAATTTCCTTATGACTTTTAGCATTCCTCAGGGAACTTGAAATGGACAGCCATGCCTCTTTGTCTTCTGCCTTCTTATTTCTTTTATTAGCTTATTCAGAAATATGTATTAATTTCAATTTTATAGTGGGTTTTTTGCTTTTCTCAGGAGTCTTGCCAATACATCACAAACAATGTAAAACCAATTAAAACATTTACATTCAGTTACAATATAGATTTCAAATCAACCCATTCAACAACTCAACTCACTGTGTTTTCCTTCACTGGCAATTTAAATAAATGAATGTGGAGGCTTTAAATTTTTTGATTCAGACTTGTGGTTCTAAAACCCACGCAGTAATACAACTCAAAATTATTTTCTTATGCAGAGGCTTAACTCTTATAGTTAAAACCCATGATTACACTCAATATTCGGTTCGTATTTAAAACCCAACAACCAAGGTTTCTTTCATAAACAGAAGCCTTTTCTAAAGTCTTACTAAGGGGCTTGATCAACACCCAAAGGTTTATTCTATTTCCTAGACTTTAAGATTAAACCCCCAATGCCTATTATGGCACGAAATCACGTGACCAATTTAGTTCCAAGAATCACATTTGATTGACTTAATGCCATCGCCATATGAAACATTGACGACTTCAATTAAAGTGCTTACCACATATGACTGTTAACCATACATAGTTCTGATCTTAATTTAACGATATGAAACCTCTGTAATAAGCATTCGACCATCACACTTACTTATGAAGCCTCCGGGCCCACAACATATTACTATGCCTTAGATATTAATCAATGATACCATGAGAAGCCTTCACGCATCAATTAAAACGTTGCCTCATATGAATATTCGTTCATACATAAACCCAACTTATGGAGATTCAATCCACACACCCAACGTTGATTAAATATCAAGGCCTTCAAAGCATAATACACATTCTAATTAATTCAACACCCTTGGAATCGATACCCAAATCTGAAGCTTTATACAACATTGGAAATTGTAATATTTGTAAGTTGTGGTTATAATTACTATTTAAAACACCATTGGCCCACATACCTCAACGCTGGGAGAATACCGCCGCACAACACTCTGGGCCCATACCTTGACTATCCTCCGTGCAGTTTCTAAGGCGAAAATTGTTCGTTTCCACATAGCTCATATCAAATGGATATTGCGCAATTTTGTTCCCAGAACATTAACGCGTAAGAGTTACGCGATATGAGCAGTTTTGTGAACCTGACGTGTCCAAAACTCAATGGATCACATTATTTTTATCAATACCACTTCTTGGCCAAATTGCTGCACGATACAGCTAGTATCCGTTTCCAAAACCACTCAACTTCCATCGTGGTTTTAACTACATTCAACACAGGCTTTCCTTGCGGAGGTCCACATCCCATACATCACAGAAACGCTCTTCAAGCAGAGTCAACCTCGGACAAAGGTAATTGGGCTCCTCGATTTTCTTGGGGAAAGTTTACAAGATCAATATAATCTTTGATGTCGATTTCAACAAGAGCCATCGCTCAGGGATATCTTCCAACCCTTACACAGAATTGCATTCTCCATGCCCTATGCAAATCGAAATAGAGTTCGGAGGTGAGGCACTGCTCCTTCTCTATAACTCGGCAATCTGGGTCAATTCCGTCGCTCTCGACCAGGGGTTAGACTCGATTAGGTTTCAACCTTTTATGCTAGATTTTATTGTAAAAATTTCTACGTAGAGCTTATACATTCAATTCACATATCGATAACATGGAGTCAAATGCATTCAGAGGTTAATAAAGAGATACTCACACAGAAGCTGAGTTCTTCAGATTTATACACAAAAATCCTAGAGTCAAAAGGGATGGGTCCTTCACGGAAATTCCCACTGACACGCAGATGCAACAAGCCTACTAATTCATTAACCAGAGTGCAAAGCCTCTTCATTCAGTCCATTAATACAAAGTTTCACAACTTGTCTACAGAGACTTGAATATTCTTTATACAAAATTCAATCAAGAACACATATGTAATTCACACATAAATTAGGAAAAATTCCTCCTCAATATATACAAATGAGATCAATCACAAAAGCCCTTTCGGCTGTGGCCAGGTTTTCAAATCAAATGGCTCTTTTCACACTACTCTGCTCCTTGACTGATGTTTCAGGTGCTTTTAGACTTCAATCAAATTCTATGCCATACAAACTCAATTAGTGAATAATTGCTCAATAATTCAACTGTAAACTGTATTAAACCCCTAATTCATAAATAAACCTCTGTATTAAACTCCTTCAGGCCCTTTCAACTTCACTGCTCTGTCTCTAATTCCTCTGCTGCTTCTGCTTCAATTCCTCTGTTTTATCTGCTACCTCTCTGTCTCTTTTGCCTTATGGATAGTTTAGGCGCTACCCCTGTCTTCTCCTTTGCCATCAATGACAACATTTACAACAGTCTCCCCCTTTGGCATTGATGGCAACACATTAATACTCTCCTTTTGACAACACATTAATACTCTCTTTTTGCTTGCTTTTCCTCCCCCTTTGACATCAATGGAAAAGGGTTTCACATTTCCTAGTTTAGGCCTTCTTCTTCTTAATTTGTACCCTGCTACTCCAAATTGGTGGACAAGAGATGTTGAGAGAACACTTTTGAGGATTATTGAACTTGACTATACACCGTAAATTGATACAATCCAAAAGCATAGTCTCCTTTCACTAGTATAAAGTTGAAAGTGAAGATAATGACACTTCATCGAACATATTGTACCAGCCTTATCTAATCATAAATGCATTATTGGATCAAACCTTAAAGATTGTGAATGCTTCATGTGACATATCAAGCTTGCTTCAGCTATACTTTAGTCTATATTATAATCTTCATCTGTGATGCATATTTATTGAGGAAGGTTGTAGATGGAGTAAGTCTTTTTTCTGAAATGCACATCTAAAGTATACATCTATTCAATTGTGATGAAGCCAATATATCTTTTATTTTTGTGGTTCACTTTTCTTGCATGTTGGTGATGATATGTGCTAGAATGTTGATAATGATATTACACTTAATGGCTGAAATATCCTTGTTGCTGAATTGAATCAATGAATCAAACTAGAGCCTACATTTTATTGTGAGAATAGGAAATATCTTTCAATATGAAAGACCAAATAACTTTCCTGCTTATTCAATGTATTTTCAAAACAAACCCTTGAGGCTAGATACATTCAGTGTATTGGTCAGTCTTACTTATGAACCCTGCAATTTGTTTATGACATAAGGGGGTATGTATGTCAAAGATCACTCTCTCTTTGAATGATGAAATACTAGCAATTCCTTTCTGCTGAAGTATGCTTGTGATAAATCAATAACAGATTTTTGAGCTTCAACTGTTAGGTCAGCACAGCTAGTCTTTCATACTTCCAATACTTTAACTATTATGTCATGGTGATTTCCAACAAAGGCATCTTCAAGTTGTTTGATTGATATCTCATCCAACAGACTTCACACAGTTTATGAATAATCCTAAGGAAGAGGTGTTGAAGATATATATGTGATGACTTTAGGAAGGCATTCAATTATATATATACAAAGATATTGCTTCAATGCTTAATATAATTCTTCAAGTGTAAACAAAATATTGATCCTTTTGTACTGCTACTAACCTTTTTCATGTTGAATGCAAATAACGCTGAGAATACTACCTTGATACACTTTTTCCATAATCCTTTGATCCTAAGGACCTATATCATACCACTGCTGCTCCATGATAACACTTGATATTCTGTTGATAGGCATGCTACTTGTACCAAGTACCAATTGATATTACCTTGATAAAATATGCAGAGATTTCACTTTAGCTTGCACATGAACCCATAGTTTCTACTAATGATCTTTTCACTGTTCACACCAACAATCATCAATATACTGAATTAGATCTTAGCATCATTAACCTGCTACTTATTCTATCATTCTAATTAAAAAAAAATGTCACTGCATGTTCCTTTCTAGGACTATTCCAGAATCATTGTTGCTTTATATTCAATTCAATTGTTCCAACATAAAGATCTTTGGGAAGGAATCTTAAATTTCTTTTCTATGAATCTTCATGGGCTGATTACTCAAGGATTTATTACTCACTTTACTGCATTCCTCCAAGGGGAATTTTCATAGATGAAAGATGTAATGATATAATGATGATAGGCACTATTCTTACTCATCCTTCTTAATGTGATTCACTGTTCATTCTAGAAGAATGATGCACAATGTGATCATCACTTAATGTGTTGGTGCTTTCTTGGCTTACATGTTCATGGCTGATGTTTTCTCTACCATCATGGCTGCTTGTTGTCTTTTCTTTTTCCATCAATCTGTCAGCTATTTAATACTTCAAATCATCTTCTTCCTCAATAGTTCTTTGTTAGAGGGATTTTCCCTTTTCTTCCTGCTCTCATAGCTGCTCTCATTACATGGAGCTCTTCTTAGATTACTCTCATGGGGAATAATTATGAACTGCTCTCCCCCTGTGATGTTGCTTCATATTTGTCACTGGATGGATTTTTGCTTTGCTTCCTAGAGCAGATTCCCCTGAGACTATGATGGATTCATTATGTTATTGAGATAATAGGCTCCCCCTTTCTCTTTTCCTTCCATACTTTATTGGGGTTCTTCATAATGTCTACTCTTCTTTTTGATTCATAGTTTTGAGTGATCTGTTTTGACTCCATCCTCTACCTGGAGTTCTTTAATGTATATGGCAGATTACAGTCTTTTGTTTTGTGACCAAGCTTGAGGCATACATAACATCTTACTTTGCCAGGGTATGTTTGAGCTGATGTATAATATTTTATTCCCCTTTTTTAATACAATTTACAATCAAAAAATTTATGTCCAAAATTATTGCATGCATAACAGTAGCCATGGAAATGATTTGAGTACCTGGTGAAAGATTGTCCTTTCCATTTGCTTGCTTGAGGGGTTCTTCTCTTTTGCTGCATCCTTTGCTGGTTGGAATGGATTTGTTTTCTCTTGCAATATATTTTAATATGTCCTAGTTTGTGACAAGAGAAACAAGTGATACTTCCCATAGGAGGAAAGAACCTTCTTTGACATCTCCCAAATCTATTCAATTCATACTCAAGAGTGTATGAGTCTTTGTCAACTGACTGTTTCATCCTTTCATTTTCTGTCCTTTCATGTTGCTGCTTGTTTTTATTTGTTTCTTTACAACTTATGTTCTTGCTTGCTTTTACTTCTGTAGGAATCTGCTGAGCTGCTTCATTGTCCTTTACAGATTTTACAAAAATGATATTCTTGTTACCTTCTACCTTGGACTTACTGGTTTCTCCTTCAAATCCTATCCCAGCCTTTATGAGAGGTGACCTTTGAGCATTTAGAATCTTGTCCAACTGTTCAGAGCTTTTCATTTTAGGAGTATTCATTAATAATTCTCTTTGGGCCTTTTCTAATTTCTTTCTTAGGCTCACTACTTCTTCTTCCAATTTCTCACATTCCATACTTTTCTCTTTCATTTGTTGCAGAAAAGTGTCTTCAACTTTCCTTGCTTCTTCAAGTTGTGTCTTTAGACCCATAATTTCTTTCCTATCTTCATATTCTTTCTCATCACATATTTGTACCAATGTCTTAAGGTCTTTGTTTTCATTCTTCGAGCTTTCTATTTCAGTCAAGGCTGTGTCAAGTTTGGCTTTTTCTTCAACTACAATTTCTTCATGGTTCTTACTACCATTCACACTAGCAGGTACCTCACTTGATTGAGCATTTTCCTTTTGACATGAATTTTTCTTCTTCTTAATTATTTTCTCCTTCTTGACAGTGAAATCCTCAGTGTCTACTCCATGCATGAAATGTAATATGTCCCAGATTTCTTTTGCAGAAGTTAAATCCATTACCAACTCAAGATAATTGTTATGAAGATTGTTATATATCACACATTTTGCCTTGGCATTCCTCTATTGTTCTTTCACCGTGGGTGAGTCTGTGTAGTAACCATCACATACAAGCTTCCATACCTCAGGTTCATAAGCCAATAATCTTGTTTTAACTTTATCTCTCCATTCAGGAAAGTTTGTTTTATTTAACACAAATACTTTTGATGGTCCATGACTCAACCAGATCTCCTTCAATCTATTAAGCTTACACCAAAGGAACCGGCTCTGATACCAATTGTTGAACCCTTAGTTAAACTGAGAGGGGGGGGGGGGTGAATCAGTTTAACACATTCATGGACTTTTAAAACCTTTTCATTAAAAACTAATTTACACCTTCATTTCATGCTCAACTTAATATGTGAGTATTCTTAGAATGTGAGCAACAAGTATTAATATAATGTAACAGCATACTTAATATGAGAGCAGCAAGTATTAAGCAGATGAAATGAACCATATCAACACATAAACATCATGCACAGAGACACCAGATATAAGTGGAAACCCATAAAGGGAGAAAACCACATCTTATTATTGTTGTGATGCAAAGCCAAGCTCCAACTCCCTCTCACCACTGATTTTCTGTAGGCACCAACCTACAGGAGGCTCCAACCTCAGTCAGCTACAACTGACATTTTATCAAACCACAACTTGATGTGGAAGCACCAACTTCCTTACTCTTTCAAAAGAAAAACACTTGTTGATTTACCTTGGATATTAGCTCTATTATTGTACCATCTTCTTTGTTGTTCATCAATTCTCATATCTGCTCTGCATCATCTCTACATCTTCTCAGATTTTCTATCTGCTTCTCTCTTTTCTCTTCCTCACTTCATTTCTACATTATCTGCTTTTCTATCAACTCCTCCTTCTTCCAGCCTCACTGCATCATTTCTGCATTCTCTAACCTCTCTAACCTCTCTAACCTCTTTATGCATATCAATAAGATATTATTTATAGAAATTTCCTTATGACTGTTAGCATTCCTCAGGGAACTTGGAATGGATAGCCATGCCTCTTTGTCTTCTACATTCTTATTTCTTTTACCAGCTTATTCAGAAATATGTATTAATTTCAATTTTACAGTGGGTTTTTTGTTTTTCTTAGGAATCTTGCCAATACATCACAAACAATGTAAAACCAATTAAAACATTTAAATTCAGTTACAATATAGATTTCAAATCAACTCATTGTGTTTTTTTTTCTCTCTTTATGCAACACACTCTGTCTTTTTCATTTCTGCATTTTCTCCTATTCATTGCAGTTGTGTAACTGTTGTATATACAACTGTCCTTTTTTTATATAACTGTTGATTTTAAATCTGGGCAAATTCCAATGCTTTGGTTTGGCTTAACTCTTATAGTTAAAACCCATGATTACACTCAATATTCGGTTCGTATTTAAAACCCAACAACCAAGGTTTCTTTCATAAACAAAAGCCTTTTCTAAATTCTTACTAAGGGGCTTGATCAACACCCAAAGGTTTATTCTATTTCCCAGACTTTAAGATTAAACCCCCAATGCCTATTATGGCACAAAATCACGTGACCAATTTATTTCCAAGAATCACATTTGATTGACTTAATGCCATCACCATATGAAACATTGACAACTTCAATTAAAGTGCTTACCACATATGACTGCTAACCATACATAGTTCCGATCTTAATTTAATGATATGAAACCTCTGTAATAAGCATTCGACCATCGCACTTACTTATGAAGCCTCCGGGCCCACAGCATATTACTATGCCTTAGATATTAATCAATGATACCATGAGAAACCTTCACGCATCAATTAAAACGCTGCCTCATATGAATATTCGTTCATACATAAACCCAACTTATGGAGATTTAATCCACACACCCAACATTGATTAAATATCAAGGCCTTCAAAGCATAATACACATTCTAACCAATTCAACACCCTTGGAATCGATACCCAAATCTGAAGCTTTCTACAACATTGGAAATTGTAATATTTGTAAGTTGTGGTTATAATTAATATTTAAAACACCATTGGCCCACATACCTCAACGTTGGGAGAATACCGCCGCACAACACTCTGGGCTCATACCTTGACTATCCTTCGTGCAGTTTCTAGGGCGAAAACCATTCATTTCCACACATCTCAGATCAAATGGATATTGCACGATTTTGTTCCCAGAACATTAACGCGCAAGAGTTACGCGATGTGAGTAGTTTTGTGAACCTGACGTGTCCAAAACTCAATGGATCGCATTCTTTTTATCAATACCACTTCTTGGCCAAATTGTCGCGCGATATAGCTAGTATCCATTTCCAAAATCGTTCAACTTCCATCGTAGTTTTAACTGCATTCAACACAGGCTTTCCTTGTGGAGGTCCACATCCCATACACCACAAAAATTCTCTTCAAACGGATTTGACCTCGGACAAAGGTAATCGGGCTCCTCGATTTTCTTGGGGAAAGTTTACAAGATCAATATAATCTTTGATGCTTGTTTCAACAAGAGCCATCGCTCATGGATGTCTTCCAACCCTTACACAGAATTGCATTCTCCGCGCCCTATGAAAATTGAAATAGAGTTCGAAGGTGAGGCACCGCTCCTTCTCTATAAATTGGTAATCTGGGTTGATTCCGTCGCTCTCGACCAGGGGCTAGACTCGATTTGGTTTTAACCTTTTATGCCAGATTTTATTGCAATTGAATACACATAAATTAACTATAACTTTGCTCGTCCAACAGAGCCAAACCCATCAACCTTCCTCAAAATTTCTACATAGAGCTTATACATTCAATTCACATATTGAGAACATGGATTCAAATGCATTCAGAGGTTAATAAAGAGATACTCACACAGAAGCTGAGTTCTTCAGATTTATATAAAAAAATCCCAGAGTCGAAAGGAATGGGTCCTTCGAGGAAATTCCCACTGACACATAGATGTAACAAGCCTACTAATTCATTAACCAGAGTGTAAAGCCTCTTCATTCAGTCCATTAACACAGAGTTTCAAAACTTGTCTACAAAGACTTGAATATTCTTTATACAGAATTCAATCAAGAACACATATGTAATTCACACAAAAATTAGGAACAATTCCTTCTCAATATATACAAATGAGATCAATCACAGAAGCCCTCTCGGCTCTAGCCAGGTTTTCAAATCAAATGGTCCTTTTCACACTACTCTACTCCTTGATTGATGTTTCAGGTGCTTTTAGACTTTAATCAAAGTCTATGACATACAAACTCAATTAATGAATAATTTCTAAATAATTCATCTGCAAACTATATTAAACCCCTAATTCATAAATAAACCTCTGTTTTAAACTCCTTCTAGCCCTTTCAACTTCACTGCTCTATCTCTAATTCCTCTGCTGCTTCTGCTTCAATTCCTCTGTTTCATATGTTGCCTATGCTACCTCTCTGTCTCTTTTGCCTTATGGATAGTTTAGGTGTTACCCCTGTCTTCTCCTTTGCCATCAATGACAACATTTCCAACATGACCATGATTGATTTACATATTGATACAATCTTTGTCACAGTACGATGATGAACCATGGTTCACCATGATTGATTTTCATACTGAGACAATATTTGTCACAATGTGACATTAGACCATGGTTAACAATGGTTGATCATGGTTGACAATGATTGAATATGACTAACCATGATTAGCATGGATATCTGTAGTTTATTATCATATTGAGACAATATTTATTTCAATTCGACGTTGGACCATGGTTGACCATGGTTGATTTTCATATTGTGACAATCCTTGTCTCAAATTGACATATTATACCCTAGTAATATGAACCCTTAGATTGATAAACCCAAAGGATTAATTATAAAACTCCAAGTTATTATAAACCCAAGGGAATAATATTAAACCAAAGGTATATAAACCCTAAGATAAATATTATAAACCCAAGTGAATAATAAACCCAAGGGATTAATACTAGAAACCAAAGGGATTATAAACCAAAGGTTTGTAAACCGTAAGGTAAATATCATAAACCCTAAAATAAACATGGTTGGCCATAGTTGACCACAGTTAATTTTCATATTGACATAGCCTTCATCACAATACGAAGTTGTAATATTGTTGACCATGTTTGATTTTCATATTAAGACAAAATTTGTCACAATGAGATGTTCGAAAATGGTTGACCATGGTTTATTTTCCTAGTGAGACAATACTTGTCACAATGCAATGTTAGACCATTATTGACCATGGATAACAATAGTTGTCACAATGTGATGTTGGACCAAGAGACAATCTTTGTCACAATTTGACAATGGTTGACCATGGTTGATTTTAATATTAAGACAATATTTATCACAATGTGATGTTGGAACATGGTTGACCATGGTTGATTTTCATATTGAGACAATCATTGCCATAATGTGACATTAGACCATGGTAAACCATGATTTATTTTGATTTTGAGAAATTATTTTTCACAATGTGACATTGGACCATGGTTGATATTCATACTGAGACAATTTTGTCACAATCCGACATAGGACCATGATTGGCCATGATTGGTTTTCATATTGATAAAATCTTATAATAAATCGTAAGATAAATATTATAAATCAAGATATATAAAGCCTATGATAAATATCATAAACGCTAAAATAAACATGGTCGAGCATGGTTTATTTACATATAGAGACAATATTTTTCACAATACGACGTTGAAACATGGTTCACCATGGTTGACTGTAATATCCATCGTTATTGTAACACTGTTTTGGTTATAGATTGAATTATCTTTAAACGAATGGCTAGAAATCAATGAAGAATATTGGAATAATTAAGTAAATGAATAATTATTAATAAATAAATAAAGGGGTGTAGGTACTTGGGAATGAGACACCTAGAAATGAGACTCTTGCCAAAGAAAGAAAGAAAAAAAACAAAAAGAAAATCTCATGGGTAAATGAGATTGTAATTATTTCATGATAGGAATTCTAGATGAAATTCTAGATAATATTAATGGATGGGAGAGAAAAATCCAATAATTTGGTTAGTTGGATAAAGATGCTAAGTTTGGATAAGGGTGAAAATGTGAAGTTGGGTTACACTTTTGTGAGAATTGGGGGCATAAAAAAATTTTCCTCAGTAGTTCGACTGAACTTTTGAGAAATTTTGGTTGAACTATTAGAGAGTTCGGCCGAACTTTCCAAATTAATTCGCCAAAATCATTCTATTGTTTACATTGACGGTGTACTGACGACGTGGGCAAACATATTTTTGGTCGGAGATGGAAAACCGGCAACAAAATTTCGGCCGAAGTTCGGTTGGACTATTAGTTCGATCGGACTATTAGCTCGGCCGGACTATTAGTTTGGCCAAAATTTTAAAATAGTTCGGCCAAACTTGTATTTTATAAATATATCGCCCACGAACTTTTACAAGTTTCACTTCTCTTTCATGTGTTTCTTTTCTGATTTTCTGTGGCTCTATTACGCTATGGTGAGCTCTGTTGAATTGCTGCTCTGTTGCGCTTTGGTTGCTGCTCGGTTGCTGCTCTGGAGTTGCACCGCGACGACTTTATCCGAGCTCAATTGAATTGTTGCTCTGTTGTGCTTTGGTTGTTTCTCTGTTGATGCTCTAGAGTTGTGCCGCGATGACTTTCTGCAAGCTCTGTTGAATTTTTGCTCTGTTGCGCTTTGGTTGCTGCTCTGTTGCTACTCTGGAGTTGCACCGCGATGACTTTCTGCGAATTTCCAGGTAAGTGTTTAAGTCCTGATGTAAATGTTGCCTCATCTTAGTGCAAGTCTTGATGTAAGTCCTGATGTAAGTCCTGAATTGCCTCATCTTAGTGTAAGTCCTGATGTAAATGTTTCCTCATCTTAGTGTATGTCCTGATGTAAGTCCCGATGTAAGTCCTGAATTGCCTCATCTTAGTGTAAGTCCTGATGTAAGTCCTGAATTTCCAGTTAAGTGTTTAAGTCCCATAAAAGTGTTTAATACTATGGCCGTGACCTATCACACAGACTGCAAGCTACAATTTACAATAATGTATTCATAATTTTTCTATTGTCTGTTATAAGTATGCAATCGTGACTTATCACTTACTTAGATGGGCTTAACTTAGAAGGCTTAGTGTATGGCTTAATACGCATAATCTACCAAATCCACTTAAGCTTAGTCCAATAAGTAAATTGCCTATACCCCTTTCCCTTTCCCTGCCCTTGCTTTTGGGTATGGGCATCTTTTTGTTTAAGTCCCATAAAAGTGTTTAAGACTACAACCATGACCTGTCACGCAAACTGCTGCAAGCTACAATTTACAATAATGTATTCATAATTTCTCTATTGTCTGTTATAAGTGTGCAACCATGACTGATCACTGAGAATGCAAGCTGCAACCTCTAACACTTTTATTAGACTGCAGCCGTGATTGTTGATGCAGAATGCATTCTGCAACCTCTAATAATGTTTCCATAGATTGTCTAGTGTCCGTTATAAGCCAAAGAAATTGATCAGCTGTGTGAAAATAGGTGTTTTGCACTTTGTTTAGTAATGTTGTCTATTACACTATGGTTGTTTGGAGTGTTTTATAGTTGGGGTGCACATTTCAAAGTATAGTTCCCTATAATGGTATAGTTCCCTTGCTTCGAATCACTTGACATTTTCTCTAAGTGGTAATTTGGACATTATCACCTTGGTGCGGATCTTCTTGACTCGGCAGCTGTAATGGTGTAATGTGACTCTGTTTAATCATGCTTTATTCATTACAAAGAGAAGCTGGTTACATATTATACATGATTATATTTATATTTTGACTTGAAAGTTAGATACTTGAATTATTGGTCTAGCTCTATGTCTTATTTCAAAATAGTAGTAACTCTTCTAAATTCAGTATGGTTCAATAGTAGTTTCATTAGCAGCAGATCGAAATGCATTAAGGAAATGAAACCAAGGAATAAGATAAAGGAGATTAAAACTTATATAGGTTGCTAAGGCAATGCGGCTATGCAGCCAGACTATTTCATTGAATAGTTACAATTTAATATGTAATATTGTATGGTTATTGAGTTTAGATGAACTATGAGCCACATGTATTTGTGGCAACTTAAATTGTGTCTGTTGTGAATAAATGTATGTATAGGATGTTTTACTTTTTATATTTCCCTTATTTTATGTAAGTTCACTTGACCTGTTCCAGTAACTGGTCTGTTGAGAATCTACTTGGTTCTACTGAGTCATGCCTTCTTGAATTATATTTTAATGGTTGTATAAATTCAAATTAGTTTCCTTTTACTAGTAGTTTTCTTTTGAATTTTACTTCCTCAAAATCCAGATGTCTAAACATGTAGCTGCATACTCGTTGTAACTTATTACATATTTCCAGAATTGTACCTATGGCTATGGAGCGAGATTGTTTCATTGAATAGTTACAATTTAATATGTAATATTGTATGGTTACTGAGTTTAGATGAACTATGAGCGACATGTATTTATGGTTACTTAAATTATGTCTGTTGTGAATAAATGTATCTATAGGATGTTTTAATTTTTATATTTCCCTTATTTTATACAAGTTCACTTTGACCTCGTTCCAAAGAATCGGTCTATTGAGAATCTACTCGCTCCGTTGTGTCATGCCTTCTTGACTTCTATTTTAGTGTCATGCCTTCTTGACTTCTATTTTAGTAGTCAGAGCAACGGGCATTTTCCTTAGTCGGTAAGTTTTTGAATTTTAGTCCCTCAAACTCTAGATGTCTAAACATGTAGCTGCATACTCGTTGTAACTTATTACATATTTCCAGAATTGGAACTATGGCTATCCAGCCAAAGCGTTTCATTGAATAGTTTGAAAATTTAATATGTAATATTGTATGGTTACTGAGTTTAGATGAACTATGAGGTACATGTATTTCTGGTTACTTAAATTTTGTCTGTTGTGAATAAATGTATCTACAAGATGTTTTACTTCTTATATTTCCCTTATTTAATACAAGTTCACCTGACTTGTTCCAGTAACTGGTCTATTGAGAATCTACTCGGTTCTACTGTGTCATGCCTTCTTGACTTCTATTTTAGTGTCATGCCTTCTTGAATTCTATTTTAGTGGCTGTATAAATTCAGTGCAGTTTCCTATTACTGGTAGTTTTCTTTTGAATTTTACTTCCTCAAACTCCAGATGTCTAAACATGTAGCTGCATACTCGTTGTAACTTATTACATATTTCCAGAATTGGAACTATGGCTATGTAGCCAGACTATTTCATTGAATAGTTACAATTTAATATGTAATATTGTATGGTTACTGAGCTTAGATGAACTATGAGCCACATGTGTTTTTGGTTACTTAAATTGTGTCTATTGTGAATAAATGTAGATCTATAGGATGTTTTACTTCTTATATTTCCCTTATTTTATACAAGTTCACTTAACCTGTTCCAGTAACTGGTCTGTTGAGAATCTACTCAGTTCTACTATGTCATGCCTTCTTGACTTCTATTTGAGTGGTTGTATAAATTCAGTACAGTTTCCTTTTACTGGTAGTTTTTTCTTTTGAATTTTACTTCCTGAAACTCCATATGTCTAAACATGTAGCTGCATACTTGTTGTAACTTATTACGTATTTCCAGAATTGGAACTATGGCTATGCAGCCAGATTGTTTCATTGAATAGTTACAATTTAATATGTAATATTGTATGGTTACTCAGTTTAGATGAACTATTATTCACATGTACTTTTGGTTACTTAAATTGTGTCTATTGTGAATAATGTAGATCTATATGATTTTTTACTTCTTATATTTCCCTAAAAATTTATTGGATGCATGTCTGAACCATTATCATCAAGTATATTATTTATTAAGGAATGAATGCCATGTCCTTATATCACTCTGTTACACAGATTCGTAATAAGTACCATCTCTTTTCTCTTTTCTCTTTATTAAATCGCTATGGACCGTTTATATATAATATATTCTAGTTCGTTTGTTTCCAGGCTGCATGATATTCCACCAATGCATAGTTTTTCTACTTAACCAAGAAAGTTCATCAATTTGATAGGTGTTATTGGAATGTTCAGACGATTTCGGTGCTATTAATATAATTTCTCTGTTTACTTCACTCTATTTCCATATTGCATATCATTGTTTTAATTAACTACAGTTATTTTCATCCCTCTCGGTCCCATTACCCGTAGGGATCATGTTAATTTTTAATAAACATTTGAATCCGTAATCTTTGAGATTTAAATTACCCATAGGGATAAAGTTAATTTTCAATAAACATTCGAATCTGTAATTTCTGAGATTTAATTTAATGATACATTTGAATCCTAACGTGTAAGATTTAGCTTAAATTCTCATCACTAGTATATATATATATATATATATATATATATATATATAAGCTCTCTTCCTTGTTATACAAAACAACTAAGTTGTAGGTAGACTTATTGTTGAAACAACTTGACTCACCTCCAGAACTACTCAAATTCCTTTATTCAAAATTCATAGTTGCAAATAGAAACTTTACTTGAGTCAAAGTCCTAGAATAATTTGGAATTTACTTCCTAGAATATCAATTCTAGGACTTACCCTCTTAAATATATGAAGGGTTGGGTAGAATCTTAACCTCTTATTTTTCTTCTTTTAAAACAAAAAAACACAACCCATATATTTCAATAAAATAAATGGAATGGAATCTATATCTAATTAACCTTATTTTCCATGTTTTTCCAAAAAAAAAATTGTTAATTTCCATTTTTTCTAAAAATTATTAGCCTAAATAGTATAAATTATTTTTACCTTAAAATTTGCCAAATTTTTATATAGAGACTATACAAAATTATTAGTTTCTAAACTTTAAAATAAATTTCCAACCTTAAAATTTTCCTTGCTCTCATAGAATTTTGAACTTCCATAGGATTTTAGTCTGTCGGTTGAGTGTTAACTTCTACAAGTTCTAAAGGCAGAGTCTATAAAGGGCTAGGTAGCCTCTAGATCTCATCTTTTCTCAAAGGTGACATATCAAGTAAATGCCCCTATAGTCCATCTCTGTAACAGATCTAAATAGAATTTCTTCATTTTAATAGATCCATAAAACACAACCACTTTAAGGTAGACTCTGTACATGTGTCATTTCTCCCATAAATTCTTAGGCATAGTTTTTAAAGCATACATGCCATGTTGGTTTTCTCCCATTAGCTTTAAAGCATGTTTTTTGTAAGTGCATAAAATAATTTTGCAAACCATGTAAATGTCATTTCTCTCAAGTTTTAAGGCCTAAAAATTGAACCTAAAGTGGCTGAACTCTCATAGAATTTTGAACTTCCATAGGATTTTAGTCTGTCAGTTGAGTGTTAACTTTGACAAGTTCTAAAGGCAGAGTCTGTAAAGGGCCAGGTAGCCTCTGCATCTCATATTTTATCAAAGGTGATATATCCAGTAAATGCCCCTACAGTCAATCTCTGTAAAAGATATAAATAGAAGTTCTTCATGTTAATATCCATTAACCTCAACCACTTTAAGGCAAACGGTGTACATGTGTCATTTCTCCCATAAATTCTTAGGCAAAGTTTTTAAAGCATACATGTCATGTTGAATTTCTCCCATTAACTTTAAAGCATGTTTTTTGTAAGTGCATAAAATAATTTTGCAAACCATGCAAATGTCATTTCTCTCAAACTTTAAGGCCTAAAAATTGAACCTAAAGTGGTCGAACTCTCATAGGATTTTGAACTTCCATAGGATTTTAGTCTATCTGTCGAGTGTTAACTTCTACAAGTTCTAAAGGCAGAGTCTGTAAAGGGCCAAGTAGCGCCTCTGGATCTCATCTTTTCTCAAAGGTGGCATATCCAGTAAATGCCCCAACAATCAATCTCTGTAACAAAACTGTGTACATGTGTCATTTCTCCCACAAACTAAAGGCTTCCTCCCATTAATTTTAGATGTGAATTCTACCATAAAATTTTTAAGTCAAACTTTAAGATAAACCATGCACATGTCATTTATCTCATGCACATGTGTCATTTCTCCCATGCATTTGCAATAAATGTCAATTTAATATATATTTTTATTGAATTTGTTTTTTTTTCCAGGGATTAAAAACCACTAAATATGGTTGAAAAATGGAAATTATGCATAGATGTTTCTTTCTATCCCAATCTGGGGAAAGCAGTGATTACATATGTGATTTTCAATATTGCGACTAGCAAAGTCGTCCAAAGGAAAATGAATATACCAGGAAGAACAACAAACAATGAGGCATATTATATTGGATTGATAGAAGGCTTGGGAACAACTATGGAGTATGGATCAAATGGAATTGTAGTTTTCACCAATTCTGAACTTGTGTGCAACCAGATGAATGGCGTGTACCAAGTTAAGAAGGAGAGGCTAAAAGAACTACATGGAATAACAAACAATATTGTTGGCCAATTTCAATTTTTTAGTATAAGAAATTGTTCAAATGTGAATAATATGTTTGCTGATCTATTGCGTGGGGCAATTCCAATTCAGGATTCATCTATCAAAGATGAATTAATAGATGAATTAGAATTATACGGGGTAATGCCAATGCAAGATTCATCTGTCAAAGATGAATTAGTTTTAATCTACACTTTTGTTCAAAAATTCAACATTCATCTCTCAAAGATGAATCAATTTTGAGACGCTCTTCTTCAAAAATTCAAGATTTATCTCTCAAAGATGAATTAGTGTTGAGACGCTCTCCTTCAAAATTTATTGATGGACATTGTAACATATCTTAGATATGTGTGTGTTTTGTACTTATAAATGTGTCTTTTTTAATGACCATGTGTTTTTTTCAATTATATACAAAGTGTTCTCCCACCACACCATGTAAAGCGCAACTTGGTGAACTTCACATTTGCAACAAGTGGTGAACTTCACATTTTTATAAAAGTAAAATGCAGGAAATTCAACAAATTTTTGCTTAAATGGAGTTTCACTTCTTTTTTAATGACAATATGTTTTTTTTCTATTTTATACCAAGTGTGCTCCCACCATGTAAAGCACAATTTGGTGAACTTCTCATTTTTATAATTTTCTTTGCTTAAATTGAGTTTCACACATCAATTAGTGCTTTGAAGGTTGCGTTTGACATAATTTGTGTACAGTAAATTACATTAATTTTCTGAATTTTATTTTGAATTTATTTTAAATCATTCATTTAAAAAAATAATTGTAAATGTCCACTGTAGATATATATATCATGGAGGATGAACATTGAAGATCAACAAAATCCCATATCTCTAGGAGAGGGGGGGATCAGGGATCGAGGGATGTTCATGGTATTTAAATATAATCTTAAATATCCATACATGTGTGTACATATGGAATTGATTTTTTATCAACTTTGTGAGTTAAATTAGTTGCTAATAAGTTTCATTTTTTAATTTTTAGGAGCTAAGAGGAGAAGGTTCTCTACTCCATGCATGGAGCATGCCCATGGTTCACCCAATCATGGTATGGTTCACACAATTTAATAAATGAATATGTACGTGTATTTATATGTATGCATGTTATTTTCAATTGATTATAAATTTGTATTTGTTTATGAAACTTCTCTCTCATCTTGAGAGGTTGGTGTTGGTTCAAATCCCCTTAGAGGGCCATCAATAAGTGCTAGCAGGTTGCGTGAAGGTGGTGATATTTATTCCCATGGAGGCCAATCAATGGCTGGTGGTTTTGGTTCTCAGTAGGGTCGTTCTGGTTCTCGACAGTTTCAGGGTGGGGAAGATGCTAGCCAACCACATCGAGGTTGCCATCAATTTGAATATTTTTTTCATTCAATTTGTACAAACTTGTTTACATGTGTTTTTTCTAATATAAAAATTTTTATATATTGACACAGAGGCTGAAAATGCTCCAAATGTTGGTCAAAATAGATGTAGGGCATAACACTTCATTCAAGAAGAAGGTTTTCCACCACCATGACATATCTGGCCGACATTTCCGATATACCATGGGAAAGAAACATGCAGCAATGTACCTTAGAAAGGTGTCAACAACTTCATGCAAAATTGCAGAGAGATATCGTGTCTTTGACTCTACCTAATGAGAGTCGACAAAGCTTGGAAATAGTTACACATTCTTTAGGCCAACTAGTAGACGTGCACCAAAAGCTTGGGCTAACCACAGATACTTTTGTGGATGTCATGAGAAAAAGAAAGGAAATAGTGATGGGACCCGATAAATGGGAGGCTGTTAAAGAAAGAGTTACAACAACGATGGAAAATTCTATGTTTAATTTCAAAGAAGGGCTGAAAAGAAAGATATTGAAGGTGCAATATTTCAAGCACTATGATATAGCTCACTATTTGTATGATAGACACCTGGCGGCTTATGGAAAACTCCCATGGAACGATGAGGTTCCACTTTATTTTGAAAAAATATTTTATGCAGAATTCTCTTTGGAAATGAAATCCAATTACAATGACCTTCCCTCTGAATTTTTTTGTCCTGGGAAAGGTCGATTGTGTGACCATAGGGGTACGGCGTGATGCTGATTTGCCTCTTCCTGAGCCACCATTGGTTAGTCGACCTATTCGTGTCGAAAATTTGTGGTCAAAAATGGAAGCCACTTCTCAAATTAGTCGAGAAGCAAGGGATGCCATCATCGACAATGTTCACAGTGGATTGGGTGGAGTCGATGTTTATCTGAATCGACAAAGAGCATGTGAGAATGCACGCGCCAATTTTGTGTATTATACAGATGAAGAGATTGACAACATGAGTGTTGAAGATCTAAAAACATATGCAAATAATTGTCGCAATGGTTGGAATGACCTAATTGTTCATGAGTAAGAGGGCATGGGAACAGTATGTGTTAATGGTTAGGATTCAATTATTTTAACACATACATAGAATTTGTAATATATATATATATCTAACAAAAATGTATTATTACATGTTAACACCATTTCGAGTTTTCATGCTTGATGAATGAAGAAAATGTCAATATCACATTCGGAGCCTCAGGTTCAAACAATCAAGATGGGTCTCACCATCAAGATATGTTGGCAAATGTTTAAACTTGATATTTTTAAAATAAATAATTGTGCACACATGTACATTTTCATGTATATGTAATAAAATGTTTTAATAGATTTCAATACCGTCCAATGTTTTTGGGATGGCGGTACCTTCTTCTTCCTTAGGAGATGTACCTTCTACTTCCGTAGGAGATGTGCCAGGTTCACAACAAGTATGGACAAAATTTAACTTTTAAAACTTATACGTTTTTAAGTTATATATATTCCACCTCAAAAAGTTCCATTAAAAAATGAGATATATCTATATCTTGAGCTATTTCAATTTTTTTGAATCTTAGGTTTTTGGAGATTTTATTTTGGAGCCTCTCTTAGGAGATGTGCCAAATCCACCTGCAGAGTATTCAATTTTTCACTTTTAAATATATATGTTTTTAAATTATAATTTATAAATTGAAGTTTAAAAGTTTTATTATAAACTGAGATCTTGATCTTGAGTTATTTTATACTTAAATTAAATTTTTTAATTTTAGGTTTCTATAGAGGATTTATTTTCTCCACAGACTCTAGCGATGGAGATAGGAACATCCACAACATTTCAACCATTTGAACAAGTTGTCTAATTTTTTTTTAATATTATTGAAAATAATTTTATATATATATATGCATTTTCATTCGGAAATTTTTAATATATATATATATATATATATATATATATATATATTACAGTTTACTGTTGGAGATGTTCCCATGGGGGAAGTTGTAGCTGACGAGCAACAAATGGAGAGGGAACCTCATGAGTATTGCCTGATTTTTTTTTATTTTTTTTTTTACGTGAAGTTCTATATATTCTCACTCAATTTTAAAACATCAAATTTTAATTTTTGTATGTGCATTGTGTACAGGTTCCCCATGCTTCGTAAGATAGCTCGCGGATTGAGACTTTTCTGGGAAAGACACTACATACATCTATATTTGATGGATGATTTCTAGATTTGATTGAGATTTCTAGTCTTAAATTTACTTTTTCATATATTATCTAGATCCAGTCATATATATAACTTGATACATGATACTTGTGAGATCTACAAATTTTGGACATATTTTATGTGAACTACACTTGGTACATGTGAATGTGATATATAATGTTTTTAAAACTTAAGTTTCTGATGGTTGAAGTACATTGGCATGTGAAGTAATGTTGTGTTATAATTTGTTTGGTTTTTAAAACTTAAGTTTTGGATAGTTGAACTACTAGTAATGTTGTGATCTATAAATTAATGTTTTTCTTTTGAACTCCATTTGGCATGTGAAGTAATGTTGTGTTATAATTTGTTTTGTTTTTAAAACATAAGTTTTGGATGGTTGAAGTACATTTGGCATGTGAAGTAATGGTGTGATCTATAATTTTTTATTAAATTAAAACTTTTAAGTTTTTAGTTTTGGATGGTTGATCTACATTTGGCATGTGATATAATGTTAAATGTTTTTATTGGATAGTTTAACTACAATTGGCATGGCATGTGAATTAATGTTATGATATAATCAAAAAGTTTTTAAAATCAAGTTTTGGATGGTTGAAGTACATTTGGCATGTGAAGTAATGTCATGATCTATCATTTTTTGTTAAATTAAAACTTTTAAGTTCTAAGTTTTGGATGCTTGATCTACATTTGGCATGTGATATAATGTTAAATGTTTTTATTGTATAGTTGAACTACAATTGGCATGGCATGTGAAGTAATGTTGTGATATAATCAAAAAAAATTTAAAACTCAAGTTTTGGATGGTTGAAGTACATTTGGCATGCGAATTAATGTTGTGAAGTACAATACATATTGATGTATCTATATACATATTGATTCTAGGTCTTGTTAGATGTGTTGAAAACAATCATAAAATTTTGAAAATGCAAGCTATAATGTATATATATATCCATTATTTTTCATCAATGCACATGTATAGAAAAGATAATTTCAGTTAATTCCATTCTAGAACATATATATCCATGCAACATTTTTCATCAATGCACATAGAAAAGCTATTTGAATAGTTAATTGCTTTCTAGAACATATATATCCAATACCTCAACATTTTTCATCAATGTCAATAGAATTAAGCTACTTTTCATCAATGGCTATAGAATTTAGCTACTTTCAGTTAATTTCATTCTAGAACATATATATTCAGTACTTGAAACATTTTTCATCAATGCACATGGGAAAACTACTTGAACAATTAATTGCATTCTAGAACACACACACACACACACACATATATATATATCTCCAATATGTGCAACATTTTTCATCAATGTATAGAAAAGCTATTTTCAGTTAATTTCCTAGAACATATCCGGCCATTGGAAAAACAAATTTTGTACTAGATTTTCTATCAGGAATAGCGATGTGGGTCAAATCCCACCAAAATTCAGAGAAGTGCTCTGAGTCTCTTGTCTAAAAGGAATCTTCATACAAAACTATATTGTGGATGATTTATTTACATTCCATACTTTTTACCAGAAAAACCCATGAGAAAAAACAGTCACGTTCATTCTGGGTACATATCCAGTACGTGCAACATTTTTCATCAATGCACATAGAAAAACTACTTTCAGTTAAATTCATTCTAGAAAATATATATTCACTACGTTAAACATTTTCCATCAATGCACATATAGTAAAACTACTTGAACATTTAATTTCATTCTAGAAGATATATATATCCAATACATGCAACATTTTACATCAATGCATGTATAGAAAAGCTACTTTCAGTTGATCCTAGTGTGCATGTACCAAAACAATTTGTACATGTGAAAACACTTGCACAGATAACATAACAAGGCAGCTCAATTTTTAGTTGATTTCTGAAAGTTCTAAAACATAATCCAAAGAAAATAAATTGTTGGGCAGTTCAATCAAAAAAATTCCAATGGAATGCCATCTTCAATGATTCGTTCATGATCGGATTTTGACATTTTCCATTTCTTAATTTTTGTTTTTTCTTTGATTGAACCTCTATTAACTTTATGCGTGTTGCACACACCAAGTGACTATATTGAAAACTTATGACATCAGGTTCATAGTCTTCAAAGTAAACAAAATCCCCACTTTGATTAGTTTGTCTGAAAAAATAACCTTTTAGTATAATAGATCCTCTTTCATATGGAAACCAGTGATCATTATAGTTTTCTAATAATTTCATTTTTCGTTTAGTGCAACGCATCAAATAATACTTCACATTTTCATCATTGTTAGCAGGTGCAATTACAGCAAAAACATCTCCTGCACAATAAAACAAACCTAAAAAACTTATGTATTTAAATTTGTTTCTAGAGCTTTATCATTTTAAATAAATTCAAATGTTACCTTCTCTAACAAGATCAGAAACTCAATCACCATCGGATGATATTGTAATCTCCTCTGATTGCATTTCTTCAAACATTGCAACAGACATTTTTCCCTTTGTATTTAGCTCTATATGTTTCCAATATTTTACATACATTTTGTTTTCACAAACGTCATTGGATTTTGTGTTGTCTATGCAAACATGACAAAAAAGAGAATATTTTCTTTTATCCAATGCAAACACATTTCTGGACAACTTTGTTTTAATTGAATGCAATTTTTGAGTTCCTTTTATTGTTTCAACGTCATTTCCAATTGATCTATCTACTTCTTCAATCCCAATATGCCAAAAAAACCTTTATATGGAAAATTCAAAGAAGAATGTAAATATGATATCAAAATACAATCAAAGGTAATCAATGAAAGATAATCAAATTGTGATAAATGTACATTGTTTAAAATTATATATCCAATAAAAATTAAATTGAATGTACCTTTGCACTTCCCTGGATCGGTTAGTCTCATTGCTTAGAGCAACGATGCACCATTGAACAACTTCTTTAGCATCCACAAGTCAGCTTGCAGAGGGGTTCATTTGATATCTTCGAAGTGCTCGTTTTATGCATGCCCTTGCACCGTCATGTTCTCCTTTTCAATGACCAGTCTCAAAGAAATTCCAACAATGTTTAATGCAGGTTTTCTTATGAAGACAACACAACCAAAAGAATGTTCGTGTAGATTTGAATTGACCTGCGCATCCATCTAACCATATCCAATGTTCATTTAATGTTATTCCACGACTTTTCAAGGAGTCATAAATCTTTCCAAAACAATGTTGTACAAAATATGTATCATGTGTATGATCATCACTGATATAAAAGTGATATTCTTTAATAACATGTCGATTTTCACTGGTTATTTCTATATGAACAACATTTTGTTTAGCATGTCTATATAGAATATGGATAGCATGGAGACATGGTCAGAATGATAGTATTCACTCTAAATTTCTTTTTGTAGAACAAATGTGTAGTTTTCTGCAAAATCAATTACTGACAAAATGGTCCCTGGTGGAAAAAATTCACAGGATTTTTTGAATTGCAAGTCTTGCCATCGAGCTCTATGGGAATGCTTGGTGTATTTATAAATTTCTGCCTCAAACTTTCTCAAAAATTTTATCACAAAAATTTATTCTTCTCATAATTCAATTCTTTTAGCACTATTTGCACCTTGAATCGATGTATGGATATATTCATATCTCTTCCATTTCACTTTCATGTTGGACAATGATTGATCATTTATATCAATACGATATTTTTTTTGAAATTTAGTCAAATTTCCACAATCATCGCATTTTCTACCACCAACACATTTATTTTTCATAAAATAGTTCATCGCTTTGTCTTTCACATAGAATTTGAGATATGAAATCACGGATAGTGGAAGGAGGAGGTGAATCCTTCCAAAATGTTCTACCAAAATTAAGGAATGTGTCATAATATAGCTCAAATTCCACATGATAACGACAACAACAAGTGTCACGTACGGTGATAGGTTTTACATACCATGGTTTTTGTTGAACAAAAGCACTGATTGACATATGAATTTCATGATTCTCTTCTAAGTGGTTTCCAAGAAATTTTTTCATGTTGTTCGTATCGATTTCGTGCTATTCTTCTTCGCATCACATGCTTTGTAGCTGGTGAAACACGCGAATTGTTCTTCCAATATTCATATATTATTTTTTTAACTTCTCCAAGTTTGTCTTTGTATGGTTGCCTACAAATAGCTCTCCAACAAGCGAGTTCATCATTTACATCTATTTACAACCGAAATTTCCGATGTTTGTGCAAAGTTTTTCTTAAGGTTCCTAATGCTCGTGCCATATATTTTACCAAGCAATTCTCTTTAATACTTGATGAAACCACTTCCATATGTATTTCTCTACATACAACTGAAACATTTTTCTGTCTAGATCTTCTAATTAAATTTCTAGCACTATTTATATTTTGCATCACATTTTCCTTCATTTTTTAATCTTTGGTTGATTTTCGAATACCCAATAAATTCATAGCTTCTTTTAATTTCCATAATGATAGGAGACCTTTCAACATTTGGGCTTGAACTGTCACATTTTCCTTTATGAAGTACGTATCAAAAATACGGTTAACACGATATCGTATATAATGGTCGGCTCTTTTATCTCCATATGTGTGAGTGTCAACATTTTCTAACATCTTATCATCGACATTGATTTCATCTGTACATATTATAAATAACTAAATTAATAAATATATGTATAATTTTAATAATACGTGCATGTGTTCAACATATATATATATATATATGTGTGTGTGTGTGTGTGTGTGTGTGTGTGTGTGTGTGTGTGTGTGTGCGTGTGTGTGTACATACCTTGTGATTCAATTTCTTCACTTTAATTTCTTTCAACATTTTCACCATCTTCAATCATTGGTTCAATATCTCTTTCACTTTCTCTTTCAAAATTTTGTATCTCATCATCAATGTTTTGAGGAATATCTCTCTCTATTTACATTGCAAAATATTTTTCAAATTAGTTCATCAAATAAAAATTAAGCTTCACATTTTATACTAGGAAAATTTTAAATATATCAAACTCATAATATTTACATTTACATACCTGCTTCAACTTCTAGTTGAGGTTGATTTTCCCCTTCAATATTTGAGAGTGCTTCTATCTTTCTTTTGCGAGATTGTCTTGTATCTTCACTACGTTCCTCAGGGTCTCTTTTTCAATCATATTTTCTCGTACAATTCCTTCGATTTCCCATGATAATAGAGTATGAAGTTCAAAAAATTTCCTTCAAAAATTTAGACAAAAAATCAATTAAAAAAAACATCACAAAATATTTAATTTTAAAAAAAAAATCATTTTAAAAATTTTGCAAAAAATACATACTTCAATCCAAAACATTTACTTAAAAATCTGAGAAAAAAATATCTTATAAAAATGAAACGAAGCTCAAAATATTTCCTTCCAAGTCCTACAAAAAAATTTCATTTAAAAATTTAGACAAAAACTCATTTTAAAAAATCATTATAAAAGATTTACTTCAACCCAAAACACGTACTCTAAAAAAATGTCACTTCAAAAAATGCCTCCAAAAAATTTCCATTGAAAATTAATTCCAACTTCTTAAAAACTGCCACTTTAAAAAATGCTTCAAAAAAGCCTCTAAAAAAATATCACTTTAAAAAATACTTCCAAAAAATGTCCAAAAAATGTCTTTTGAATATTAAGCCTAAAAATAGTCCTCTCGAAATTAAGCTCAAATCCATACCTTCAAAAACAATGAAAATTAAGACCAAATCCATACTTTCAAAAAAAATGAAGCCCAAAAACATCCAAAAAATGTATCACATACCTCCAAGAAATGTCCTTTGAATGTACCTCCAAGAAAAGTCCTTAAACCCAAAAAAATCCTTTGTAAAAATGTTCTTTGAATGTACCTCCAAGAAAATTCCTTAAACCCAAAACAATTCTTTGCAAAATCAGACCAAGACCTTTGTAAAATCAGACCAAATGTGTGAAAATATGCGAAAATAATGAATGATTTCACGGCAATTTATATTTCCACGAAATTTTTTTTTGGAGGGGCTCCGTGGTATTTTCCGGCCGACAGAAAATTGGGTAAAAGTTTGGCCGAACTTTTATGTTGTTAGACTTGATGGGTCGTTGGCGCCAAAAACAATTCGGCCGAACTTTTTTTAGGAGTTCGGTCGAACTAACACGTCATCAATTACGCAGAACCAAGCTCTGAATACGTATCTGCAACTTTGGATTGATTAAACTCCATGAAACATTCTGAATTAACTGTCGAAACCAAGACAAGCATTTTCAGAATTGAAGCTATTTTTAGGAAATATAACTTTTATAGAATTTCATAAATATTTACTAATTTTCATTAATTTTGTAATAAAACAGATGCAAACAATTTCTGAAGGTCATTATGATTCAGTGAAATTATAATTTTGTATCTTCCAAAATACATTGTAAAAAAAATTGAAAAAACTATGGTGCATTATATTGGTCTGTCGTCTCTAATGGGTAGTTTTTAGATAATTAGTTTATAGCTTATATGTTAAGAAATTTCTTGTGTCGTGAAACATATTCAAAATATGCAAATTTTTCATATTGGACTAGTTCAAAAAATTCTAGTAACTATGATATGCATCTGTTGGCTTTGTAAATATGATGAAACTGAAGTAGACTCTGTCTAGATTGTTGTAACACAATTTGTTTCTCAAAAACAAAAAGTTTCAAAGAATACAACATTGTGTATTGACATGAATTCTTATGAATCCTTTGATTGTTAAAAAACACACACTCAAAGAAACGCTAAGTTGACATATCAAATGTGCATAAAAAAATTTCAAAATGTAATTAATATAAAGTTAATAAAATTTCTGACAACTTTTATTTTTATCGCAAAATGAAATTCTAAAGAGAAAAAAAAATTTAGCTTGCAAAAAGTTGAAGAACAACGAAAAAAAATGAAAGTTTTTTCTCAAAAAAGGGCAAAAAGTGTAACCCAACTTCACATTTTCACTCGGCCATGTTTTTCCCAACATTCAGCTTGGAATAAGTGTCCCATCAACCATGGTTATTATTTTTAAATTTTATTACATGGAATTTTCACCGAGGATTTTACAGATCCACGGTTTAGTTTCCTGGAATATTGAGCCAATTCTTGATTAGATTTGCAACTAGAGAAATCTTGATGGTCTTTTTGCTCCTTGTCCTTTCTGGAAAATTTAAATGATGCCTCCTTGGGTTCAGACTTCTCTTTTCCTACTCTTCCAATAGGCTATGAGAGTACCAAGAAACTGATCCATCATGAGTTTCTTTAAGTTATCCATCTCTTCAATGGAGAGAATTTGGAATTACATATCATGGGTATATAAATTAAGACCTTTTGAGCAATTATAGTGCAGTTGTTCATATGATTTATTAGGGCTTTGGAAAGGAAAAATGGCATTTTTGGCACATTTTTTTATGAAAATAATGGAAATTAGGAGGAAAGGGAGGTGAAAGGTCACAAGTTATATGTGAGGAGGAAAATTAAGGAAAATAATGGAAAATGAGGAAAATAGAGGCCTCATTAATAAAAAGGATTATGAGGATCAGTTGGTACATTTTGTTAGTTCAGTTTTGGAGAAATATCATTACTCTCTCTCTCTCTCTCTCTCTCTCTCTCTCTCTCTCTCTCTAGCTTGGACACAGAGTTTCTTGTAGCACTTTGGAATTGGATCATGAAAGGAAAAGAAATCAGGGGGAAGGAAGGAATACGAAAGGAATAGCACGATAAAGTAGCTACATCAATATTATTTGCAGGTATTGATTTGCATGTGCGGTTTCCTTGCTATATTTTGCATGCATGGTATTGCATGTGGTTATTTTCTTTCATGGTATGGGTTTTTCTAGTGTGAGAGTGTTTTCAGCGTAGCCTTACCATTTTCAGATAGCCTTAATGAGATGGTTCGCATGTTTTGGTCGATTTGGATTACTGGATGGATTCGAAGCTAAGTAGGGTGGATCTCCGAAATTACAAACACATGGCCTAGTGATCACTGAACCGAACTGTGCCTCGTGGTAAAGCCATTGTCCTAGTGACCCTTGAACTAAAGTATGGGTTGTAGTAAAGCCATGATTGTGTGCCTTGGTGGGCCTAGGAATCCTTACTGGTCAATGGCGAGATATATGGTAAAACTAAGGGGTTAATTTCTCTCAGTTGGGCCTAGTAGTTCCAGGAGGGGATGTATGCAAAATCCTAAAGAGTGATTCTCAGTGTTGGGCCTAGTGATCCCTAGATAATACTGTGGATTATAGTAAAGCCTGAGAGACTAGGAGGCATTAAACTTCCTCACGATGTAGGTGGAGAACTCTGGTAGCATCCATTCTTGTTTTTTTCTTTTTGGTTGGTTATGATTCCCACATTAATGCCTAGAATATGGCACAGGGATGATTGGCTAAAGAGATATTTGGATCATCCAATCTATGGCCAGGTGGAACATTGTAGTCCCATCTCCGATTGTTATTTACATTCATTAATGATAAGTTCATTTCCTTTCCATTTGATATGTAAATGTACTAGTTTATATGTGGGTCCTATGATTGATGTATCCATCATATTTCTATTATTATTTTTTTGGTTATGAGCATGTATTCTAACAATGATGATGTATGGCTCTCCTCATGTTTTTATTTGTAAATGAATGAAAAATGTATCTATGACCTAATATATGATACTACAGCTAACTATTTACGGTAATCATGCTTCTTAGCGATTCTCATATAAGTATGAGACCCCTATGTTCAAATATGTTATAAGTAGATTACATATTTGTGCCATGTTTGAAGAAATGCATGTCATGGCTAGTAGGGTTCAAGTCGAGTCCTTATTCCAGTATTCAATATTTTTCACTATTGTTTCATTGTGTTATTTCATTTCTGAACTTTCCATTGAGTTCTGGGTAGTGGTCTAGGCTCTAGGCCTGAAAAATTGGCTCAAAACTCGGGGATGTTGGCACAGGTATGTGGGAAAAAGTCCCTAGATGCATGCTTTCATACTCTGTTGGAGCATCTTGAGCCTCCCATACGCACCCATGCCCATATTGTGGGAGCGTACGGGGGTTTGAAGGCCTAAAACCTTATTGGGATCTAAGGTCTAGATGTCTGAGTGGTTGGGTTGGCTTTCGGAGGTCTTGTTGTTATTTTGGAAGGTCTTTGTGATATGTTTCTATTGATTCCACTTCCTTAAGGTCATCTAGGAGGTTGAATTTAATCATAGTAACTCTTTGTCACATGTTTACCCTAGTTGATCGGTTACTTGGGTAGATGTGGCATGAGGGTGTTACAGAGTGGTATCAGAGCATGGTTCACTCCTTGGACTCAATGAGCGGTTTGTGTTGGTCATGCATTCATTTCGATTGTATGTGTTTCTAGTTGCATATGCATGGTGTCAGACATGGTTTTAGATATGTTGCCATGTGAAAGATGGGAAGTGTGTCGTCATGAGTGTAGGCTTGGTTACATGTTGTTATGTTTTTTTACATGTATATTACATGTATCCTTGGTTACATGTTGTTATATTTTGTTACATGTATTGTCATTGTATTCTTGGTTACATTTTGTTACATGTCATCACAATTATTGTATGTTTCTACTTGGTTACATGTGTTTATGCGTGAGCATTTTCTATGTTCTTCTTATGTATTGTCTATTTTTATGCTTGTGTATTGTTCATGTACATTGGTATGGTTGATGTTGTCATTTATGAGTTCATAGTATGTGTAATGATATGGTCATGCAATGATGATTGGACTCTAGCTAGAATGAATTTTATATGTTGGTACACTTATTTTTTATGCATCTATATGTTGTCATGATTATCTTTGTACATGTATTGTGTTGATTTTGATGATCTTGTAGATGAGGTATCCTCCCCACATTATACTAAGGTGTTTTGGTTTATTATGATTTGGTTTAGCTGACATATTATGCCTTGCAGGAAATAGATGAAAATGAATAACAAGATGATATACTACAAAGACTCTCCCTATGAATTAGATGAGAAGCATGGTGGGAACTATTTTGATTTGGAAGACACATTGAGAATATTGAAGGAATAAATAAGGAGTTTTAAGGCAGACAATGTCAGGATCATACAAGCACAATAGAAACAAGTAGAGGCTAATGCAATACTTCTTCACGGCTTGTCAGAATTGTAGCGGCAAGGGACA
This sequence comes from Pinus albicaulis, assembly GCA_034641835.2. NCBI lineage: Eukaryota > Viridiplantae > Streptophyta > Pinopsida > Pinales > Pinaceae > Pinus > Pinus albicaulis. Next base: position 47,519 of record JAXQQM020066580.1, read on the forward strand.
CTTCGGATCATCAATGGCTAGGAGGAAAAAAATAATGGGGCATATGGAAGTAGGTCTCCTGGTAGAAACATGCCATGTATAATTGAAATAGATAAAGATGGCAGGTTGTTGTATTCTCTGAATAGGAGGGGCAATGGACATAAGTACTAATCTAGTTCTGGTTCGGATAGACATTATGATCTCCATCGTTATCATACTTATAGGAGGAATAACATGGGATAATTTCCAAATGAATTTAAGAAAGCAAAGCAACCTATTTTTGGTGGATACTTGAAGAAACTAAAAGATGCGGAATCTTGGATACTTGGGATGAACAAATGCTTTGAGTTTCAAGAGTACACAAATAATATGAAGGCCATAATTTTTATCTTCAGCCTGAAAGGTAAAGCAGACATTTGGTGGGATGATGTGAATTAGGTTAGAGACATCAGGATATAGGACTTTGGTTGGCATAAGTTCAAGGGGATTTTTAGGAAGAAGTACTTATCAAAAAGGTACTACGATAGTAACGCCAAAGAATTTTATGATCTAAAGATGGGGTGAATGACAGATGAATCATACACAACTAAGTTCTTAGAGCTATTTAGGCATGTACCATATCTTAAATATGAGAAGGATAAATTTCAGTGGTTTTTCAATCATTTTCCCTTAGAATTTAGAGATCGGATTGAGTATGATGAGCCTCGATCACTTGAGGAAGTCATTGGGAAATTGAAGCATTGCTATGAACAATAAAAGAATAAGAATGAATCTTAGCAAGGATGGAAAGGGAAATACAAAGGTAAATTTAAATTGGCAGTTGAAAAGCACAAGGCCTCAGAATGCATAGGAGAAGGAAAATTTGGCACCATAAAATAAGTTTAATGTAGCTAAACAGGGACATGGATCACAAAAAAAACATAGAGGTAATGTTACAGGATGGTTAGAGTGTTGGACATGCGGTGAGGAACACCTTAGGAGATATTTTCCACAAAATTAGGGTAGTAGGCCTCATATATATATTGCACAAGAGGTAGCGACTATTAGAGATAGTGGGTAGAGCATTCCTCATATCTATGCAATTGTGGACAATGGGAAGGAAGAGCATCAGGCATCTATCATTGAGATGGATGGTAAGCTTTGTGGTCAAGTTATTTCTCTTTTGAATGACCCTAGATATAATTATAACTATGTTAGTCCTTACTAGTGGATAAGTGTGGCTTGAATAAATAAATGCATGCATAATATTGGTTAGTGCAGTTGGTTATATGTTAGTGTGAATTCTAATCGCAAGCATATGACAAAATCTCACTTTAACTATGCATAAAAAAACACCCCTAACATCAAATATGGCTGTCAATTTCCTTAGATCTGTAGTTAGTGATCAGAAGAAATGCTACAGAAATCTAGATCTATGCAATTAAAGACATTAAACAGCAAATAAAAGCAAGAGTTACTCCATGCATCCAATGAACAAGACAAGAATGTTTTTAAATATTTTTTGTATTTATGACACCTGGAAAGGAAACATAGAAAGATGTCACCAGTCCCCCTCAATGGGATGGATTCCTGTATTTCCTCAGCACTTCAGATCTAAGATCTCACTCTCTTGATGGTGTAGAAAACCTAGAAAAAAATGGAACTCAAGGGGAGTTCACAAGCAAAAAAGTAGAAAAATATGACAATGAAGGAGGATCAAAGTCAGACCAAAAGTATAGATCCAGAGTGATTTTTAGGCAGAAAAAGGTAGTGAATGAATGGAAAAACCCTTCTATTTATAATAAAACATTAAGTTAGTCTAGATATTGGTGCGTAATTAAAATATTATTAACCAAATCTAGATCCAACTTTTATGGAATCTTTTATTATTTTGTTGGAGGGAAAAAGAATTTGAATTTGGTCAAATCCCTTTATTTGTAAATAATAAATAAATAAATGATTTATTTATTATTCTAAGAATGTGGTTGAGTAATAATTGAATAAATAATGATTTATTCAATTATTTATAAATGATTTAGTCAAATTTAACAAGGAATATTATTTAAATAATGTTTTAAATAATTATTCCTAGAAAATAATAAGATAAATAGCAATTTATCTAATTAATTTTCCTATTTTGGGTTAAATATGACCAGGAATATTAATTAAACTGTGGTTTAATTAATTGTCCCTTGAGGAAAATCAAACAAATAAGGATTTATTCAATTATTCCTCATGGGGTTTCTTGTTTAGACCATAAACAACTTAATAAATTATGGATTACTAAGTTATTTTTCATAGTGAAAGCAATTTTACTAGGGTAAAATTGGTCCTACATGGTGTACTTTGGTCCATCTAATAGTAACAGGTTAGATGACGAAAAATTGGTGTAAAATATTGCCCCCCAGCGTGTGACTGTTATGAGCTAATCGTATAACTGAAGTACGTTGTAATAACTCAATCACTAGACACTGAAGGGGGAGTCAGAGAGAGAGAAATATAAGGTAGAATAAAGCGCCAGAGGAAAAAACCCTGAGGAGGCAAGACTCATAGGTGCGACAAGTGTCTTTTATGAGTGAGTACATTTTCTACATGAGGCGAGGGAGGCATACCTATGCCCGCCGAGATAACAAAGTACAAAGAATAATGTGTCCAGTAAACAAGGGAATAAACTATATAGTACATGTTGGAATAAACATGGGAAAGATAAAAACATCATAATGGATCTCACATACATATTGTGCCTGGGACAGCAGCCAGGACTTACACAATAATATCTGAGTACATGAGATATAAGTACAACCAAAGAGGCCCTGTAAAACAAGAAAGGGCTTTGAAAATATGAATGATACATGCAAAATAAAGAGGCGCTACAATCGGATGAGGCCAGAACCATCAAATATGTGGAGCTGCATCCAAGGCTATAGTAGAGAAGTCATCCAGGCATGTGGGGGGCTACCTGAAGGGCCACCCCCTCATGAGGTCTGAAACATCTCACACAAACCTGGGAATGACCGGTACAATCTGCTGCATCACTGAACCATCAAGTATATGGATCTCGATCATGCCATAAGGAGCTGGAGCTGATAAACAATCAATTCAAAGGGAAATAAAGAGTCCCTTTTCCTAATCTGAGGCACCGAACAAGAGTGAAAGCTAGAACCAAGGTACACCGCCCTCTAGACCTGTCTTCTGGAATGAATAAGCTGATGTCAATAGAAGGAGATCCACCATAGGTGAGGCAATAAGGGATCCTCAACTAAGGCACGAGGATAATATTAGAGCGACTGATACATTGACACCAGGGATAATGGTGGAATGGGGGGTACTAAGTAGCGGGCTGACAACTTCCCTTGTTAGAGCATAAATGGCATGGATGATCTGGCAGCTACTGACTCGACACCGGAGGGGATAGGGGACAGAATTACTAAAGGAAAAAATGTGTAACATGAGAGAGGACCAAAGCAATGAAGTATGGAGGACTGTGGCGGGACACGGAGGGACTCATGACAGACTCCATGGATGCGATGATGACTCAACTCGGATGTTCTAAAAAGGGCTACTCGATGATGCTACCACACAGAATAGGCCCGGTGGGGACCATAAAAACATAAGTACAAGAAGGTTACTCACAACTAAAATCGACACGAGCATGGAAAAGTATGAAGGCAAAGTGGTGCCCCAAGTACAAGTGTTGCAAGTGAATAAATTCGATTTTGAGGAGTGGTGAAGTGACCGTTCTTGGAAAAAATTTGTCCGGGTGAAGTATACAAACACAAAAAACTAAAGGATACCCATTTGATAGCTCATTGAGAGATTTCCAACAGTGCTAATGGTTTGTTAAACTGAGCTACGGTTTAGGTATAGCTGGCAAAAGAAAAATTTTGGGGTTTCTCTTTTAATAAGGCATTTTCCCTCCAATTTGATTCATTTGCAAGTGTAGCTATGATGAATGTAGAGAGGATAAAAGGCCCAATATCTTGTGGAAATCATAGTGGAAAAATCGACCATTGGAATCGAGATCCGTCAGTTGTAGGTAACAGGCCTAACCCTACTCTTTCATTTCAGTGGATTGAAAGTTCATTTTAGGCACCTAGAGCTCATGAATAGACCCTTTCTCTTCTTCACGGCCAGGTCGCACTTTTTGTGGCAATATCTGCGACCTGGGTAGTAGGTTTTGGGCAGAAAACTGTGACCTGTCCCAGGAATGGCCTAAAAAGTGTGACCTGTCATAGAGAGGGATTTTGGTGTTGTTTTTGGCTGAGAGCTGGGTTTTTATGGTTGTGATGCAGTCTTTCCTTTCTGTACACTGAAAAATATGATGGTTTTGGTGCAGATATGGCAGAGTTGAAGATCAACTAGAGAGAGAGAGACGTAGACACATTAGGGTCGAAGATCCGAGAGTATAATGGTGTCTGCACTGCATTGGCCAGGTTTGGGGTCTTGAAGTTACTAGAGAACCCTTTGATGAGAGCTGGAGAGCCCTTGTTGGCCTAGAATATCAGCTATTGGGATCCGGATCATGAGATATTTATAGTGCAAGGGCACCGGATCGAGTTGACTGTCCAGGATATATATTTTCTGACTGGTCTTCCACCACTTTGGATGGTGGGAAATAAGGAGTCAGTGTTACCACGAGGGCGATACATTATGGATTTTGTAGAGAGCCATTGTCGACTAGGTCTCCATGTGAAGGGGAAATGGATACCAAACAAGGATCTAGAGCAGCTAGAGACATGTGTTTTGGCCGCAGCAGTGTTGTGGATCTTGGGCAACCAGGCACTCCACCACATCACTGGGGGTCAGATGATGCTTGTTGAGAATGTGTTGAGTGGGACCTACTATGGGTGGTCCCAAATGATGTTTTCGTCGTTGAAATGACTGTTGTCGCTATGCAAGTGGAAGGTTAACCACGATTGTGCATATTTCAAAGTGTTGTGCTCGCTCATTTTTTAGAAGATCATGACACTTTGGCCTCGCATACAGATCCAAGATGGGGGCCCGAGAGAGCCCAGGATGCGTTGCTGAGGGCTGCTACTGTGTAGAGGGGGAGGTGGAGCAGTCAGATGGGTGTTCCAACCTGATTTTTTTTCTCATTGGGATCAAATTCCAATGTACATGGACAACTATCCCTATAGTGGGATGAGTTATCATGGGGACCCGAACTTGCCACTACCACCAGGTCGAGCATGGGGGCCCGATGGTAAGTGACAAGTTGCTAATATTTTATGTGCATTTTAAAGTTTCAAAATATTTTATATGGTACTAATTCATTCACTTTTGTTATGTAGATACAGCACCAGTGAAACCGTCTGGGTATATGGGGCGGCATGCAGCATCTGACTAGTGTTCAGAGCACAGCTAGTAATATCTTGATGACCAGTACATATATTCATGTATTGGTCTACCCTTAGAGTGGCGAGGTGTCATGCGGCACATGGCGATTGCCGGATATGGGATGCGCGATCTACGAGTTGCTAGAGTCAAGCCATTGGCCCGGGATCCTCCAGATAGTGATTAGATGTAGGGGCATGAGGTGCCCCCATTTTAGATTTTTTAACATACTATGGGAATGTCATATGTATCAGATTTGATGGACTCTAAAACATTTTGGATGACACATATAATGGATATGCATCGTTTTATGGTTTATTGTTATTGTCTTGTGTGAAATGTGTGTGATAAATGTCAATCTAGAATATTGTTTGCAATGCTATCTACATGGTGATTTTTTTCTCTAGGTATATTGCTGAATGTAATGATTTCAAATTCATGCATCAAAATCTTCACTTTTAAATATCTTCTAAACAGGATAGGATTATGCACATGATAGACACCATTCAATTGCATGACAAGAAGCAAGGGATCTAAATGAACATGAAGGTGGAGGATGTGACAAGAAAGTGCATCAGCTAATAAACCTTACATTACATCATATTCGGCCTGGTTATTGGTGGCAGTACCAATGCATACGTCGTTAGAGAGAACAAGAGAATGCAAGAGGTAAAAATGGCCCAGGCTGCTGAGGTTAAATTATGGGAGTAGCGACTTGCACCATCATCATAACCAATATATGGTGTGGATGGGGGGTCCATATGAAAGGTGCCACAAGACAGCAAATGAGAGAATGATGAGCATTGTTGGCAACCCGAACGCAAGGTAGAGATAAAACAAACACTACTAGAGGGCTCTGGGTAGGATTTCTACCACCCACACACTGCAAGGTAGGTGGTGTGTGGGAGCTACCTTGGGGGCACCTTGTGCACACGGATGCTGCCATTCCTCTTATGGGTGGGAAAGATGAAGTCAGGGGTGGAAAATGCTTCCATGATGTCGTCATCACAGTAGAAGATGAGGTGACTGGTGGAAGGGTAACCACATGACGTGGTAAAGCTACCTGAATCATCATCATGAGAAGAAATTTTCACATGTGCATCGTCACGAGGGGTGACATAATAACAAGCAGATAAGGGATCCACTGATGTTGAGCCCAGGGTGATCCATTAGGGGAATTTTGAGGTCAAAAATGGGCCTCCTAAGGAAAATTTACAATGAAAATTCACTTTATGAGAACCAATCACATTTTAGGGGATGACATCATCCCTAATGGTTGAGGTGGAATTTCTTGAGTTAAAGGTACTTACTTGTCACATTCTCAATGGTGGATAAAAACTCATGTTTAACCATGGTAGTGCTCTGAGTACTTTTAAAGTCAAAGTAAAGTGCTCATAATAAATGTCATTTCACACTTTTTGAATAAAAATATATTATTTTCATTTCATATTTCTTGAAAGAAACAATGCATATATCTATACATTTACTATATTATATTATATTAGATTATTTTTATATAGTATATTAATTACATGTTATTATACAATTTAAATAATATAACTTTTAATTAATAGCATATAATATAATTAAGAATTTAAAATTTTATATTTATATTTTATTTTAATTTATTTAAGTACAAAGGACAAATGCATTAGTTATTCAATGATAATGATTTTTTCTTGAAAATCTCATTCTTATTTATAGTCATATCAATATAATTTTTTTATTAATTTTATTTTGGTACAACTTTTGAATTGAATTTAACTATGGTTACATGGATTGTGGTGCAAAAGGTGAATTGCAAATTCATAAATATTATTTTATTGGTTTAGCTATTATTTTATTATTTCCTTAGGAGGCCCATTTTAGACCTCAAAATTCCCCTAATACGTTGAAGGGAGGTCAAACGAAATAGAAGGGGAAGTCCCAAAGGGATCTTCCACCGTGGATCTCATAGATCATGACAGGTAGAGGATAGTGGCTGAAGACTCTGTCATCTCTACATCGGGAGGGGGAATGTCAATGGGAGCAGAGGTATCCTTAGGTTGGCCTGAAGCATACTACGTGAGGACAAGAGAGGCGAACTGGTTTTGTTTAGTCTCATACTCCCGAACTACTTCTAAAGAGGCGTGGTAATGCTTGAGGTGGGGACAAAGGTGGGTATAATGGCCATGGAGATCACACAAAGCATAGGGGTGGCTGGTGTGAATAGTCTTGGGGTTCTTGGCTGTAGTCTTGGAAGAAACAGAGGCTTCAGGAACCTTAGACTTAGGAAATGAGACATTAACCATGGGCTTGATATGAGGCAATTCAGGACAATTATGTGTGGCATGACCGACAACATCACACAAATCACACGAGGGGGTATGCTTTGGAGGCTGAGGAGGAGCAGGGGTTTTTTGGGCAGCCATGTCTTTAGGTGCCTTCTTATGGGATTCTCCCCCCACACCTAAATATTTTGCAACAGGAGTAGGTTCCTATTGAGGTAGAATGAGGCACAGAAGCAAAGGGAGGGGTCATGGCGACCGGTTGGACTAGGGTCAAAGTAGTATAAGGTTTGGGCTAACCAGGTGGGATAGAGGCTAGGGGATCAATGTACCAGACTAGGATCCCCAGGGTCGTGTTAGGAAGAGACAAGGTAGCCATAAAAGGTACCGAAAATACTCCAAGAGGGGGTTCTAGAAATGGTATCTGACCGGAGGGGTAATAGCCAGGCAAGAGAGCTCTGAGATGGTTAAGGCCAGGAGGAACCGTTCCAGGAGGGTAAATAGGCTCATGGATACTAGCTACATATGAGGGGCCTTGAGGAGGGGGTCTTGAAGGCTGATTCAAGGTTCTAGGAGCAGGTTGCGGAGGGTGGGGCTGCTAACTAGTCGAACCAGTCCGTTTGAGGTTAGACCTAGACGATTACATCATGCACACATTCGATGAGTTGGGATCAGAGAGAGGAGGGATACCAGGGAATGAACCAAGCAAAGAGGAGTCTTTGTAGACTTCGAGTGAGACACTGGTCAGAGGTTCAACTATTTTTTTATTGGCCACTAAAGATATGATGGACTCAGGGGAGGTCTAAGACTTTGGTTCGTAATATGTCAATTGGTCAATGGTGACAATATTTCCATTGTGGGTAAATCACATCTTACGATGAACCGTAGATGGGACAGTAGAAATTTCATAAGTGTAGCTACGACCCAATAGAATTTTGTATTCTAAGGGGGTATCAATGACTTCTACGTCAACACAAACAGTCTTTCCCGCAAGAGTAATAGGAAAATTGCAGAACATGCCAAGGGGCTAGGAAGAGTGGCCATTCCACGCTCGGAGGGTGATAGTGGAAGGGGCTAACTCAAGAGATTTGAGTTGCTTCCAAACCGAAGCAGGCCTATCAATGATACAATGGGATACTTTGGCATTCTAGATCTTGACAGGGATTAAGAAGGCGAAGGAAGTAGGAAGGGGGAGATGTTTTGACCGATCAACATCGAAGACAATCAAACGATCATCTGAAGGATCCATATCACCCATGGTAGTTATTAGAGCTTTTCGTTGTGAAGAGAATGACTAGAGGACTTCCAGCGTTGACATGGAAACAGGAGGCTTTGTCCTCGGGATCTTTGCTTGAGCTTCCCACATATGACGCATCTGAGGTAAAATAGGAAAATCATGGGTGTAGTGACCATAGACACTACAACAAGAACAAGGTTTTTTTGTGCAAACAGGCTTGTCCTGCTTGAGCTGAGTGCCCTGTTGCTAGGTTACAGTGTTTGGTTCATTCCCTTGTAGATTTTTTCCTAGATTACCTAGGGCATATTGCTTTTGGTTTCCTTTTCTCTTCTTTTTGGAAGTACGAGGATTAGTCCCACCCTACTGTGCATACACTTGACCCTAGGGGGTGGTGGCTGCTATTGCAAGGGTTGAGAAGGAAAGGGAGGCTGAGGTGCTAATTTTGGAGGAGCTAGAGCACGAAGCTGTGGATATGGATAATAAAGAGGTTTGGCAACGTTGGGGTAAGTAGGCTGGGAAAAAGGAGGAGGTATGTCGTATCCTGGATACATGCTACCGGGAGGGGGAAAAGTGCTGGAGGAGCTGGCCCCTCTCTGAGTGAAACCATAACCCATGGGAGGATGAGTATATGGATGAGAAAGGGCTCCAATGATACCTTCGGCATCATGGGATGCCCCCGGTGCGTTAGCACCATCGAGTCTAGGGATATCAGGTAAGATGATATAAACATAACCAGACTGTGCGTAGATCAGGTCATAGTTAAACACAATCTGGAGGGTAGCTTCCTCAGTCTGAGGGAAGTGAGATGCGACATATTTTCCAATAGTAGGAAAAATGGATCTGAGAAACCATTCCACGTAGACACGGTCTTCGAAGGTAGGGGATCGACATAGGCTATTTCTTCTCCTCCACTCTTGGAGATGATCAGATAGGCGGGTTGTAGATGATTAAATGAAAAATTTCAAGAGTTTGGTACTAGTTTCATAGCAAAGGGGAAGTTGGAAGTAAGACAGAAAGGCCCCGGAAAGAGTCGCAAAAGTAGTATGAGAGGTGGAGGCTTGGTCGACATACCACTTGGAAGCTTCTACAGTAAGCATACACCGGAACAACCGAATATGCATGGAGTCATTGGTGATGGAGTTAGACAAACACCACATATGGAAAGAACGAACATGGTTGGTAGGATCCTCTCCAGCAAGACCTTCAAACTTGGAGATGTCTGAAGGGAGATTGGTTGGCATAGCAGGCCAACCAGGATCATGGTGTATGGGGTCATTAATCAACTAGCTAAAATAGGGAAGACTGAGGCCTGCCATATAAGGGAGCAAGGGAACATCCAGGATAGTTCCTGTTGGGGCCCCACTAGTAGTATTCCCAGAATTAGGGCCAAGGATACCACCAGCGTTAGGTCCTGAAATAGACATGGTGAAGATGACAGGAGGAGATCCATGGATAGAACCAGATGGGGAACCCGATGAATCAGAAGCAGAGTCATAATGGGGACTCGGTGGAGGACAAACTCGAACCCTACATGGAGGAGTAAGTCTTCCTACCAGAAAATGAGGATGAAGGCCTAGGATTCTGTGAGATAAACGCCTTGGGGCCGCAATGATGGAAAATAGACAGAGATCATAAGAGAAAGAGAGACCAACAAGGGTAAGGAGGTGCAGGATCAAATGATTACAATGTCGAAACGTGAGTAGGGAGGTGTAGGATCAATTGATTACAATGTTATAGTCTTGGCCTGGTAGCGTAAACAATGCGCTCTTCACTTAGGGTGTGCGTGTATGTGATAAGTGTGTTAATTTTAACTAAGCCCAGATGTGTGTAAAAAAAAAAAAGATGTTGTATAACTATAAATAAATCTAAAAATGACAATAAAAGAAACCGAATATGATAGAAAATAAACAGATAAAGATGCATCAATTTAAACCCAAGGAGGAGAGCTTCCCAACAACTAGTCTATGGGTGGGCGAAATCTAGTCAAAACACACAAAATGGCCAATGGATCTAAATTCAGGAGGGACAGGAATCTAAAGGTCAGATTTGCTAGAAATAGGTGCAGAAAACAGGAAAAAACCAGAGGGAAAAGTGCTGCAAAAAAGGTGGCGAAAGGCTACAACCTGAAGGGAAATGGAGAAGACCCTAAAGGAGGACCAAAAAAAACTAAAAAGTGGTGTTTTGGATGGATAAATAACTGATATAAAATGGATCTGAGAGTACAGGTTCAGATCTGAAAAAATGGTTAAACACATAGAAATCTCAGAAGACCTATTTCAGCTAAACTCCTCCTAAATAGGTGGAAGCATACTGAAGCCCTAAGGGACTTAGTTCCTACTTTGAGCAGTAAAACAAATAAATTACATGTCCAAGATGGGTGGAGAGGGAGGTCAGATAACGCTGAACAGTAGCCCAGACAAACCCAGAAAAATCACAAAAAAAATCTCGCAAAAAGTACAAGTCGCAGGTTCTAACCTGTTTTCAGCAGAGGTCGCACGTTTTAGGATGATTTCTGCACCCTGAAGGTTGAGGTCGCAAGTTTGGCGCAAAAAGTGTGACCTGCTCTTATGGCAGTCTCAGGAACAGGTTTCAGAAAAAAGTTTCATCTCATCTATGGTTTATACTTGTCACCTACGCAATAGGCCCAAAAACACACTGAAGTTATAATTTTTAATGTTTTAGGATTTTAAAGGTTAAAAACAACATCAAGCAATGCAAAATAAGGATCTGAAGAAAAACCATAGGGGTTGAAGCAGGTGGTCAGTGGTCATGCAAGGATCTAAAAAAATGACAATGGTCGTAATTATAAACCCTTGTGGAGTCCACAGTTTTCAGTGTGAATTATAATCACAAGCATATGAAAAATGCTCACTTTAGCTTTGCATAAAAAACGGCCCTAACATCAAATATGGTTGTCAATTTCCTTAGATCTATAGTTAGTGATCAGAAGAAATGCTACAGAAATCCATATATATGCATTTAAAGACATTAAACAACAAATAAAATCAATAGTTGCTCCATGCATCCAATGAACAAGACAAGAATGTTTTTAAATAATTTTTGTATTTATGAGACACCTGGGAACAGAACATAGAAAGATATTACCAGTCCCCCTCAATGGGATGGGTTCTTGTTTGTCGTCAATGCTTCAGATCTAAGCTCTCTCTCTCTCTCTTGATGGTGTAGAAAACTCAGACAAAAATGGAACTCAAGGAGAGTTCACAAGCAAAAAATAGAAAATATGACAATGATGGAGGATCAAAGTCAGACCAAAAGTATAGATCTAGAGTGAGCTTTAGGCAACAAAAGGTAGTGAATGAATGGAAAAAAATAATTTTATTTATAACAAAACATTGCGTTAGTCTAGATATTGGTGCATAATTAAAATATTATTAACCAAATCTAGATCCAACTTTTATGGAATATTTTATTCTTTTTTTTTTAGGGAAATAGAATTTGAATTTGGTCAAATCCCTTTATTTGTAAATAATAAACAAAAAATGATTTATTTATTATTATAAGAACATGGTTGAGTAATAATTAAATAAATAATGGTTTATTCAACTATTTATAAATTATTTAGTCAAATTTAACAAGGAATATTATTTAAATAATGTTTTAAATAATTATTCCTAGAAAATAATAAGATAAATAGCAGTTTATCTAATTAATTTTCTTGTTTTGGGTTAAATATGACCAGGAATATTAATTAAATTGTGGTTTAATTAATTATCCCTTGAGGAAAATCAAACAAATAAGGATTCATCAAATTATTCCTCATGGGGTTTCTTTTTTAGACCATAAACAACTTAATAAATTATGGATTACTATGTTATTTTTCATAGTGAAAGCAATTTTACTAGGGTAAAATTGGCCACACATGGTGTACTTTGGTCCATCTAATAGTAACGGGTTAGATGACCAAAATTTGGTGTAACACTATAGGTACGAAGAAAAGAGTTCACCATTGGGTAAGATCTTGTGCATTTGAGTTGGATGGCATGTTTACAACAACAAAATTGAACATGTTTCCATTAGGACCATAAAGCATGCTATTGGGCATGGACTAGTTATACCTTCATAGGACCAAGGTGGATTTTTATGAAAAATCTATTGAGTGCTTGGATGACAGTATGGAACTAAGAGTCTTATAGAGAAATAATAAAGCCACATTAGTTAGGATGGTGACCGCCATGCAGGACAAGCGTAGTTGCATGAAAGGGTGTGTGTTTTTTGCAATGCATATTTCTACTGACAAAGACAAGGAAGTTTAGGATTCACATGTTTTGATAAGGTCTCCATTTCTATAGCACTTTCAGGATGTGTTTGCTGTAGATATTTCAGAGTTTCCACCTCACGAGGAGTTTGAATTTTCTATTGAGTTGGTACCACAAACATCTCCAACATCAAAATAACCTTATAGGATGAGCACACCTGAGTTGGTAGAGTTTAAGTTGCATCTAAAAAATATGCTTGGAAAATTTTACATTAGGTCGAGTGTATCACCATGGGGTGCACTGGTGTTGTTTGTGAAAAATAAGGATGATAGTCTCATATTGTGCATTGACTACAACGAGTTGAACAAATTGACCATCAAGAACAAGTATTGGTTGCCGAGGATTGATTATTTTTTTGATCAGTTGAACAGAGCAGCAATGTTCTCTAAGATTTACTTGAGATGAAGATAACATCAAGTATGCATCAAAGAAGAGGACATATACAATACCGAATTCAGGACCAGGTATGGGCATTACGAGTTTGTTGTAGTTCCATTTGGTTTGACTAATGTTCCATCCACATTTATGTGTTTGATGAATAGTGTGTTGCATCCTTATTTGGACAAGTTTGTCATTGTTTTAATTGATGAAATATTGGTATATTCTAAAAATGAGGAATAACATGTCGAGAATTTGGCAACAATGTTGAGATTTTTGAGAGAGCATCAATTGTGTGCTAAGTTCAGCAAATGGAGTTTCTTCTAGACTGAGGTACATTAAATGGGACATGATGTCTCTAAGGATGGAATTGCAGTAGATTCAGAAAACATAAGGGCCATCATGGAGTGGGTAGCTCCTATAAATGTAGATAAGGTGAGATCCTTCATGGGGTTGGCAAGTTAGTACAGGAGGTTCATCAGGAACTTCTCATAGATTGCTTATCCTATTACATCATTGCATAAGAAAGGTAATAATTTTGATTGGACAGAGGTGTGTGAGGAAATTTTTGAGAAAATTAAGCCATTGTTGACACATGCTCTAGTTTTAAATATTACAAATCCATACACGAAGTTTGTAGTATGTACAAATTATTTCAAGAGATAAATTGGTGGAGTCCTTACGTAGGAGGGATAGGTGGTATGCTATCAATCACGAAAAATAAATGAGCATGAGTAGAACTACCCAACACATGATCTTGAGGTAGTAGCAATCATACATGCATTGAAGATGTGGAGGCACTATCTTCTTTTCAAGAGGTTTGTACTGATGAGTTATCACATTGGGTTGAGATACTTGTTTGACCAGCCAAATCTGAATGCTAGGAAATCTAGATGGTTTTCCATGATCAGTGAGTTTGAATTTGAGATCAGGTACATCAAGGGAAAGGATAACAGGGTCACATATTCTCTTAGTAGGTGGGTAAAATTAAATCACATAGTAGTTATGAGCTCCTATGGGACATATTTACAATATACGATCTTGCAGGCAGGTCAGTAGGATGACAGGTATATGGAGATTGTGTAGAGCTTGCAGCAGAGTACAGGTACAGGAATAGGTAGTGGTACAAGTATAGGTGCAGGTAGTAGTACAGGTGGTGCTACAGGTTCAGGTGTACAATATGTGGACTATCATCTAACTATAGATGGATTGGTCAAGTTTAGAGATAGGATATATGTGTCGAACAGTAGTGAGCTCAAGAAAGTGGTCTTGAGGTAATTTCATGCATAACCATATTCAGGTCACCTAGGCTATCATAAGATATTGAATGCAATTAAGATTTTATATTATTAGTTGAATTAAATAAGGATTTAGCAGAGTTTGGAGCTAGGTGTTTGGATTTTCGAATGGTTAAGGCAGAAAGTAGGCATCTACGTTGACTACTACAGCCGATTGTGATTCTAGAGTGGAAATGGCAGGTAAGTTTCCATGGATTTAATCACAATTTTTCCTAAGACATATAGACATCATGATTCAATCATGGTTTTTGTGGACAGGTTGACAAATATTTCACACTTCATTCAAGTGAAGACTATGTATTTAGCTAGCGATGTATCACAGGTGTTCATCAGAGATGTGGTCAAATTTCATGGTGTTCCAAAGAATATTGTGTCATACAAGGATACAAAGTTCACTTCCAAGTTTTGGAAGGAGTTATTTGCAAGTTTGGGCACCGAGTTGGCCTTCAAAACATCTTATCACCTGCAGACATATGAACAGACTAAGAGGGTCAACATGGTAATGGAGGATATGTTGAGGATGTATGTGATGCATCAACAACGGAAGTGGGAAGAGAATTTTCCACTGGTAGAATCCTCCTACAAGAACGGGTACTAGGAATAATTGAGGATGAGTCCATTTGAGGCATTATATGGGTGGAGTTTCAATACCCCCATTAGTTGGATTGATCTAGTTAACGAGGTATTGATTGGACCAAACATGTTGGTAGAGATGGAACTGGAAATGCAAGTGTCAAGAGGAATTTTAAAGAAGTGCATGATAGGAAGAAGAGTTATGAATATTGGAATATTTCATATAAGGAGTTTCAGGTTGGGGAATATGTGTACTTCCACATCAAGTGCAAGAAGAGCTCCTTGTAGATTGTATCATGTGCCAAGTTGGCACCCCAGTTTTGTGGAAGTTTTAGGATTATCGAGAGGATTAAACCAGTAGCCTATCGGTTTTCATATATCATTTCTTAAGAAGTATGTTAAATATTTTGATCATGTGATTGGATGGTATATCTTACAAGTGGAACCAATTGGAGAATTCTAGTTGGAGCCTCAATGTTTAATATATGCATGTATGCATGTATGTCTGGTGGAGCTGTTGTGTGCATGTGAAAGTTGTGTGAAGATAGTTATCCTACAGACAGGAATGAAAATATAATGATACGTTCTATAAGATGGATGTAGACTAAATTTTAATATATGAATTTATGCATGTATGTATGGTGGAGTTTTTGTGTGCATGTGAAAGTTGTGTGAAGACAATTACCTGCACACTAGTGTTATTAATGATAGGTTCTACAAGATAGATGTAGACTACTGTTTAATATATCCATGTATGAATTTATGGTGGAGATGTTATGTGCATGTGAAAGTTGTGTGAAGACAATTATCCTGCACACTATTATTATTCATGATAGGTTATACAAGATGGATGTAGACTAATGTTTAATTATGGATGTATGCATGTATGGTGGAGCTGTTGTGTGCATGTGAAATATGTGTGAAGACAATTTTCCTGCACAGTAGTATTATTCATAATAGGTTCTACAAGATGGATTTAGACTAATGTTTAATATATGCATGTATGTCTGGTGGAGTTGTGCATAAGTACGTTACAACAAGTGACAGTATTATGTTCTTGGGAGAATAAATTAAAAATCAAGTAAAAAATATAAATCTGTATCTCAATAAATATCAGATCAATATTAATCTCAATGCATATCCAATTCTGCTAAAAAGAAAAAGGCCTGAGAAAAAATTAAATAATCTAAGTACTTCAAAAAATTTTCAAAATGTTAAATCTATTTCTAAAACAATATTTTTCAAAATGTTAAATCTATTTCTAAAACAATATTTCATTGTATTAACCAAAAATAAAATAATTACATTATACATTATCTAAATTGTTAACCAATTTATTATGATAAAAATTAATTTGAACCTCGTGACTATTAGATGAGGGTGATGATGTTGAGATTTAGAGGATCAATATTTCTGATGTTTGGGGTGTTGGCTTTGGTGTTGCTTCAATGTTGTGGCAATGGCATCTCCACTTCAACAACTGTAGCTCAGAATACCTTCAATGTTGTTTACCATTAGTACTACCCTAATTAACAGTAAGCTACTTAATACATAGTCTTAGTTACTATATGATTACAGCTCTTAATGGGAAGAGATCTAACAGATAATTGTAATAGAAGCAGTAAGGTTAAATACTTAATACAATGGTACTTATAATAATAGTTACAAGGGTCATGTTTGACTTACCACTATTAAAACATAACCTCCAAGTTGTAAGTTGATCTTAACTAGTAAGCTTCTTGTAATTAATGATGTCGGAACATAATCGATAATATAAGCTAGTTATGATGGTTCTTACTAAGATGATTAGTACTAGTGATTCTGAAGTATCAACATAATACAAATGCATCTCTTATGGAAACACAAGCGCCTTTAGTGAAACCACATAATGTTGAGTACTAAGTGTGATTGGAATGAGGGATTACCATTATATTTACCCATATGTGAGTGAATATGGATATATGTAAGCTCTATACAAATAAACATGGTTTAATAGAGTATAAGAAAAGCTATATCATAGTGAAAGGTAGCTTACTCCTACTATATAAGTAAGCATACGTCACAGGGGCTTCACTCAATGAACCTATGACATATCGCCTCCGTTCGTGACATATTAAACAATACCCTTAATTGGAGTATATATTGGAAAATACCTCTAAAATCAAAATATTTAACCCCCTACCAATACGAACCCAATTCAACTTCCCAATTTAAAAAACCCCTACTTTCATTAGATATTGTAGGTATCCAATTTTTCATTAACATTTTGTATACCCCTTTATAATTTTTCATTAACTTTGAGCTCTATTTTTTATACTTTCCAATATTAAAACCCTTTACCCCCTATATATCCCCCAATATATAATACCATTTTCCCCTCAAAATATATCCCCCAATATGAACCCACGTGGTATGATATTGCTCCCCCAGTGAATCCCATGTGGCATACGGCTGGGTGATTTACAATCATTCAACTAAGAACATAGCTCAATCAAGCTCAATTATGGAATGAATGATATGTATTTCTCATTTCACCAGGGTAATCATGAAGCTAAGTACAAGCACGTAGTTAATGAAGCTGGATAGGTATCATGCTTGATCAACCTTACCAATACTTTTGTAACTTATCACCATTACTAATATGATGTCTTTTTTGTAGTATCACAAAATTGGTAAATAAAATTAAATAAAGTTGTCAAGATATATACATCTCACACATTTTATTAAATTTTAAATCAATAAAAATAAGAAAGACAGAATCCTAGACAAATCTTATCCAGCCCTAGTATGCATATATCCACTCTAGATATATGGAGGTTTGTAAAAATTTCTTGAATCACCGATTGGCATAAATAGGTGTTATTGTTGAAGGTCAGCTAAGGACATGTTGAAGATCGGATATGGAATAATGCAAATTAGTCAGCATTAAGAGGTGGCGAGGTGGAGCTAGAGCTAAGAGTTACATTCCTCAACAACTAAAAGTATTAGTGTCACAGGAAGGGGTTGGTTCCTAGTGAGTTGGTGCTCATAAGATGAGTCGGTGTTACACGGCCAATTTGTCTCATAGTCACTATGATAATTCCCCATCACACATTGGAGGGCTTATTCTGTGACCTGTGAGCAGTGACATAACCTGAAAACACTTTCATGGCATTCCCCTAGACATGGACTTTCATTCCCCTGAAGACATCTCCTTGTGAAAAACCCTAAAAATAGCCTTTTCATCCTTGGCGCGACTAGCCAGTGTTATACCCGCGCCAATGGGGGAAATCCTCCAAAGAGGGCGTGCCAATTGGCGCTCTGTCTCAGAGTCGCACTCGTGCCAGGCTTAATAAAGGGTGTTTTTTAAAAATAAATGGCGGAAGATTGACTTTAACCAACTCCTGAACTGGTCTCTAAATTGAGTTGGGACGTTTGGCTCCGGATTTCCATGTAGAGGAAGTAGTTTCCCACCTCCCATGGAAGCTTCCTTGAGGATAGGGCCAATCCCATGATTATAGGGATCCCAACTCCCCTTCCTCCATCTATATAAGCTTGCCATTTCCCTTTGCAAGCTAATCTCCAAGAGCCTTCATAGCCTAAAGAATGTTGCAAGAGCTTTGATAGTCCTCATAGTGCCAAATCCATAGCAAGGAGATTGACGATCGAAGAGAGAGGCTTGTCCCCATTCCCGACAAGCTTTACCGAAACGTATTCCGCTGACGACCTGCTGAAGGAAGGTTTAACGTCAGAGCCAGGTTGTATTTTCCTTTGTTGAATTAATGATAAGCGACTATTGGTTATGGTTCCACTCATATTGTTCATTATGATCATGAGTTGTGTCTTCTTTGACTGATACATAATTGCATATATCGGGTTTTACGCTTGTGTCTGTCGTGTTTGTGTGTGTGCAGGTGTTCGATCGCGGTGAGCGAAAGGATTGTGATCTGCTGGAGCAAGGAAACGGGAGCATCATCTCCTCTACAAATGACAGCGTTGGACTTGAGGTAGGCCTTCTTCGCGATTTGGTTTATTGCAATTAGGAACTTGCACCATAGTGTGTTACGATTGTTGCTAGACCCGATCTGGGCTAGTAGGGATCGCCTCTGTCCGCAGAGGGGATTTACCTCCACAACAAATTGGCGAATCCATTTGGGAGTTAGCTTGTTGTTTGCTTTATAAAATACAGACGAAGCTTGAAGTTAGCCAGATAGCCTTCGAAATGCTCTTGCTCTGCATTAGCGAAAGTAGATCAATGCTGCTTCAGTCAATCTCCGATTTAGTTTATGAACTGAACACTTGGAGTATTGTCTTGTCTTTTGATCGATTCTTGACTTTGCCTGCTTGATTAGCTCTTTTGGCTGGCTCCTTTCATGAGTTTGGATTTTGGCTTGAGCTCCAACATCATTGTTCTGCTTCTTGGATTGCTTATTTTTATTTTTTCATAGCAAACTTTACTGGCACGCTTAATGGCCTGACAGTCGCGCCAATTGGCACTAGTTTCCACTTTACTACCTGCGCCAATCCTGTTATGGTGCTAGTTTCAGCCTGATAGTCGCGCCAATGCTGGAAGGTGCTAGGGTTTGCTTGGTTTTGAGCTTTCTAAGCCTGATCTGTGGTTTTGGTTTCATCTTCTCGACTGCCTGAATGTTCCGGAGCCTTGTTTGACTGACTGTGACCTTCTTCCTTTGGTTTTTTGCCTGTTTCTATCGATTTTACATTTTAGCCCTAGGGCATCTAGGTGCTATTGTGCGTCGAGCCTCCCTTGGGAGTT